>DWLI01004446.1:0-10843 GCA_018249915.1 Cecropterus dorantes dorantes
AAGCAAAAAAATAGTATTCCCTCTTTCCCTATTCATCATAGCTTGTTGCTGCACAGAAAATCACTGACAGGGGACAGCAAGTAATCTCTATAAAAGCTCATTGTTATCTAAAATCCAAAATCTGTTAAAATAATAGATTTATCAAAACAGTATGCGACTTATAAGAACCTTGGCATTTAATGTTACTATCCAAAAGCTGAAACCAATTTATGGGTATCAGATTCTCGGTACCAGAGACGATTTAGGATTCGCCAAGAAACTTATATCACTAAAATATTGTTGTGAAAACTCAGAGACATGAATATTATCAAAAAGTATTTGACAGGGTCTTGCAAAACTATATTAAGTTATTAATAAAAATATATAAGGCCACTAAAGTTCTTATGATTTTCAGTGACATAGTGCACTCCTATGTCGTATCTGCTATGTATCAAACGTAGTACGTGCCCTACTACGTAGTGTACGGCAAAGACAAATTGGTGTAGTACAATGATTATTGACCTTGTATAGTATCGTGGTCGAACCAAAAGTAGTTGTATTGGATTGAAAACAAGTTGCACATATTTTTCAGTTATATTTTAACTAAATAATATATTTTAACAAATACCTTACTTTTGACAGTGGATTTACAAACAGAAAAGCATTTTGTAAGATCAATTTAGAATGTGTTTCTTGAAGTCAATATTCGAAGTTACAGAAACAGTATATTATCAAATTCCAGTCGCGCGTGAATCGATTTTGATGCTTCGCTGGAGATTCTATAACACGTATTTCCACTAAAATGCTCAAGCCCAGATAAATTTTGTTCACACCAGTGTTTTTTTTCTATTTCGAATAATATTATTTCGAACAGGTATGTGAGGATCAATCATTACAGATGGATCCACTGGTCATCAATTAGTTGACTGATTTAATTAATATATAAATACGTCGATAAATCGGTTTAAAAATTGAATCAAATTTAAGGGAAACAGTATTAAGTAAACATTAACGAAAAAAAATATCACAATTTTTAGTAATATTTTTGCAATTATTTTTGTAGCTTAAAATATTTATAATTATAAATTAATCAGCCGGAAATAGGCATATCAATAAATAAAAAAGTATGTTTGATGAAAAGCTTTTCGATTTCAAATACATACAACAAGACATTTCACGTGATGGAAGAACCAGTGTAGTTCGGTAGACCGGATGGTACCATTGCCACACCTATTTCTAGAGTGAAGCAGTTCTTGTGTTTCGGTGGAAGGGTGTGATTGCTGGCTCACTTATATATGAGGCGATCATCTTACTCCTCCTGAGTAGCAACGCATCTGTGATTGACTTCAGATAGAACTCTTATCTTATATGAATCTGCTTACAGGGGTCCAGTGGACTACATTGACCACTTACCAGGTAGACTACACGCTCATTTGCTACTTAATTTGATAAAAAAATACACAGAATCTGTCATAAATTCGTTCCTCGGAAAATAGTTCTAATGTAATTCGGTTTGAAGAGTGTCGCAAGGGGCACATACGTACATAATCTAGTCATTTCGGTTCAGTTCTTAGGGATAGCAATGTGTCTGTGATTTTAGTTAGGAAAATAATGAAATAGATTTCTACTGAAACAATTTATGTTCAGTTGATTTCGATGTTTGTTCATTCCATGAAGGATATTAATTTTACATTTCCCAATCTCTCCAAATGTGAAATCTTAACTTGTATCTCAGTAGCTATGAGATGATACGCAGAATTGACGCCAGAAGTGAAAATTATATTATAATTAGTTTCTGGCAGAATAGCAATTTCGTTTTACGACATACTAACTCTACTTATAAAGCTTTAGTGGTACATTCATTTATTATTTAAAAGATAGAATTACGCGTGAATACTTCAGTATAACGTAACGTAGTAATTACGTTTACACGACACAAAACATCATTACTTGTAATATCGTAAATGTTTGTTATATGTACAGTCATTTAAGTAGCTTATAATTTATATTTCTAGAGTATAATTACTGTTAGACTGGTAAAAGCAATTCTTATAAGGGTATAATAACCGAAAAGTTCCACTTAGTATAGAAAATTTCGAATGGAACTAACGTGGAATAGATTTGACATTGAAACAAAGAGATAAGATTCCGAGCTTAGAAAATGATTCAAATATCTCCCATTATTCATCGCCAATATATTACGGTCTCAGAAGTAGGTGTGGATCTCTTTCAGACCGAAGTTGGATCAGCCTCGTGTGCTTGCTAATATCCCAACAAAACAAAGTACGATTAACCCCGTTGTAGATAATGTTAAAGACCGTTCGTTACATGTGAAATTAAAAGCCAATATGCTGAATTAATTAGGCAGGAGCTGACCTTAACGAAGTTCATCATGATGGAATATTAAATGAGTCTGTATCCAAATAAACTAATTAGTCCCTGTGCATATTTTATGTAAATTTGATAAAATGTTATAATATAAAACATTATGCAATGCAAATATAATACGTAATGCAATCATAAGTAATGTAAAGTATCCACCTTAAACAGAATAAGCATAGTAAGAACTAAGAATAAAATTATTTTGTAATTAAAAATGCTTTAACAAATTATGTTTGAGAAAAATCAAAACGAAATCAACAACATAATTACTTTACCACCTTGTAATTTGCGCCCAAATCTTTTTTAAATAAATCTTATTAGAAAGTTTATATTTAGATCCTTATATTTGGACCCTTGTAAGCAACTTAAACTATCGTTAATATTTACTTTAAATTTACAGTATTGTGCTTGTAACTTTATTCGCATTAACGAATATATTATGAGTCATTAATTAATTCCTATTTAATATCCAATTTTGATTGGCCCTTTTTAAGCAAATTATCTTATTCTCATTTATTTAATTAATGAGAGTAAAATAATTAAGTAAATATTGTTACAGTATAATTAACTTATTAAGGTACTAATTCATTAAGCATGCCAAATAGACATTATCTTAACATTAATGTTCTTAATTCTGTTCAGAACAAATTCATTTACGTTCATAATTAATATTATTTCCTTACGCTTTTTATGTTTAAATTTCTTAGTAATCAGTGACGTACAAATGTCGACGTATCAAGGGTATCAGTTCATTCAAATTTAACTAATTATAACATAATTAACGTTATAATTGATAAAAGATATAAACATTTCTTCCCATGAATTATCTTTACAAGTTGCTGGTATGTGTTTAGTTTATTTATGACTTGCTGTGCTCCGCGATTTCACCCGTTATTGCATAAGAAAAAAAAACAACCAAACAAATATAGCGTGATGTTCCTGCCTATAGCCTTCCTCGAAAAATTAACTATTCAACACAAAAAGAATTGTTAAATTCGAACCAGTAGTTCCTAAGATTAGCCCGTTCAACTAAAAAAACTCTACTGCTTTATAATATTAGTATAGATCTTAAGCTTCTAAACCTATTTTAGAACATATGTTATAAAGAAAAGAAACTAGACACATTCTATCGTTAAACGTAATATCTGTTATATCGATAAAAAGCTTAAAAACCGTTTAAAAAACGACTAATTAATCAAACAATTTATGTATGCTATAATAATCAATCACTTTAAACTACTATATTTATACAGCTAGTTTTATTTTCTAAAAATATCGTTTACGCATGAAGAAAGCAGTCTGTAGTGCCAATTTCTAAATTATATAAGGCTGTAGTCAATACGCTTTACGTATGGAAGATCGGAAAATATTTTTGTTAATGATCTCTTAATGTCATTGATAGAGAAATGCCTATATAAGTATTTCATGTGCCTAGTTAAATTAAAAGTGGGCTGTGGTTTGACGCCGGTGGCACACCACTTCTGCCAAATAGAAGCAGTGTTAAGCGCTGTTGAGTTCTGGCCTAAATGATGTGGCAAGGAAGTTTGACTGAGGCGTTTAAGGCTTAGGGTAGGATTGTAATGTCATCTGAGGTTGATCACAGTTGTCAAGGGGTGACAGTGGCTACATACTAGCAAATAAACTGCATACTCGTTTGATACTTCAGTAATATAACAAATAGCAAAAACTTATTAAATGTATATAATTTGAAAAATTTATCGCCTTTTGATGAAGTTTGCCCACCACTTACTGTTATAATGTAAATAGTTCCAAACAACAACTCAGAGAAAAATAATTTAAGTTAAATTTGTGTAATATTTTGGTTGGAGATTATTCGTTGTCTGCTTGTTCATCAATTAATTAATAAATATTCCGTTTTGTTAATCCGATTACCAAAAGGTTGTTAAAATTCCTAATTAATATGGACCCTACGGCTCTTCTTTATGCTACCAATACTCTTGTTTTAAATTAATTATTTAGGATGGATCGTAATGATAATGCAATCTTCGAAAAAGAACGAGTTTCATTTGACCTTGGATATATACCAACACTACACCTATTTCTAGTGTGAAGCAGTTCTAGCGTTTGGGTGTAAGGATATGATTGCCGGCTTACTTTCTTTGAGGCGATCATTTTAACCTTTGGAAGTAGCAACGCATCTGCGATTATATTTAGTTAGAAACCTTGTCCTATATCAGCGGCAGTGATCTTCTTATATCAAAAGGACTGTATGAATGAAGGATTGATATTGATGTATCAATCCTTCATTCTTCAAACTTACTATTACTAGGTAATTTTAGCATAAATTGTACCAAATTCCTGACAGTAATAGTCTATCATGCTTACCTTTATTTATTACTAGATTATAATTGGACTCGACATTTGGTCATGTTTTCCACGATAATGAATATTCTGTGTTAATCTAGCTAATCACCTATATTTCTACCAAATTTGACTGATATCCGACCAATGGTTTTTGCGTAAAACAATAACAAATATACATACATCATCAGGAACTTTCGCATTTATTCTATTAGTAAGAGCATTATATATTGTAAGACCGTATTCTTTTGTTCCCAACTAATTCATGAAGACTTTTCTTATTATATATTTATTTTTTCATAAATTGGCAGATATTGCTAAAGGTTTAAGGAAATATTCATGTTCCGCTTCTGTTTATTAATAAACTTTCAGTTTCGTTACTTCAATCTAGCAAATAGTATCCAAGAATTCATGTTCATATGCAGATAATCTTAACGTTAAAACATTGAGCACGTAGCGTAAACTACGATTGTTTTGAAAGCTTTACGTTCTACTTTATTTTTGGGATCCTTTATCAGACCAAAATGAAATATTGGTCTGATTGGTAATTTTATATTTCTTGATATTTTAATACCCCGATTTTTTCTGTGTACATGCACAACTTATATCATTGTACTTTCATACTATTTATTGCTGAAATTCAACGCATGAGATCTATAGTAGACATGTACGAGTATGTATTATCAAGAATGGCGCAAATGCTGTTTTAAATTGTGCAAAAATGTAGACAAGCTCTGAGCACCGCAATTTCAACAAAAACGCATTTTTTATACTATAATTCCAGGAAAAGAGAAAAATCTGACTTTTAAAGATTCTATAAAAAGACGACAAAAACAAGAAAATTCGTTTACGTAATGCCTGAAGCTTAACTTATTTCATTACAAACATAAATTTTAATACAAACATTATGTTTTTATTATGATGAATAAGTTTTTTTGGACAGCTTGTTAGCCGGTAATAATATTACAATTTGTTCCAACTCCCTTACATTTTCCTTGACGAAGACCCTAAGGAGCAACAAATTTGACATATTATGGAATTATTCTTACTCCCGAAAGATCTACGAATACATGCATACGTAAGCGACATGTAAAATTTTTTCAGTGATCTCCATCTCTACAAATATATTTACAAAGATGCTTGCATTGTTTTTTTAACGTCATTCATTCCTTTCTGTATTTTGCAAGCGATATAAGTGTTTAATTTTACAAGTGACAATCACAAAATCTTACAAATATAATTTGTAAAGTGTCATTTGTACATAACAAATGATACTACAAATTATATTTTAAGCGTCTATAATAACACATACGAATAAATGAGTGATGAATAGATGTAATTTATGGACTATCACATTTTTACGAATATTATACATACATATCATAAATATATACATATCATATCGTACATATCATTAATACTATATTAACCTTATTAAGTAATGATATGTATACATAGTCAATTTATGTCAGAACACGGTTCAAAAGTGTACAGACCTCTGTTTCAAAATTATGTAGTCTTAATCATAATTTTAAAGACTGTACACAATATTAAATTTAAAAAAATACACTTGTACACTTTCCTTTGTAACTTATTGTGGTAACACAAAAACATAAGAAAACATGTCAATACATTTTATTGCTAGTGATTGTACATGCCTCATTATCAATTGTACCAAAATGTTCTCAAACAACGCACCAAACTCCCTTCGACAACTTCTGAGGATCTTAATGACATCGCCGGATATGTTCCAATTGACATCCATTTTCTTAACAAGGATCTTAAGGAACTTTAGGGCAGCCTCAAGTTATTTTTATGACGCGTTTATACCAGGAAAAATAAGAATTTATTGTTGACTCTATACACCCAGTAATATCGAGATGCTTGAATGAGACCGCGCATAGAATTCGTGCATAAATGATTCGCAATCGTACTTTAATGAGCTACAGAAATTATGCGCGTTACTATTTACAAAAAAAAAAGATTATTTTATAGGTACTTTTGGATAAAAAATCTTTTTTGATATCAGGAACCCGCTTCAAATTAGTTGCTCATCACTGCAGGGCATCAAGGAGATGCCCTGCAGTGAAGTACCGCTTAGTACTTTTCAAGACGCCCAACTTCTTAGATGCCAACTTGGTTTTAACATCCAAATGACTTCAACATGGCACGTCACATGTCAACTCCCGGGATTTTCACGCTTTTATCAATGGTGAGCGGAGTCCTTTAGAACCGTGGTGCTATGACGAATGGGGCTATTTTGCGGTAAATGCACAAACTGGTTTCTTCGTAGGGTTGAAGTCAATAAGTTTAAGTCGACCCCATTCCGAGAACCGCTCTAGAGAGTGCTCGATTTCAGATACAAGTCGGATTCTGCTTTTCTGCACGAGTATCCAAAAGCTGTTTACACGACCTCTGTATACGGCATCCCCCGTACTGTCGTCTGCATAGTAATGCATGCTACCGCATCTACTTTATCGTTTGAAAACTTAAGTAAAAAATGTCTATTTGATTACAAAATGTACCTAGTACATTATAAAACAACAGATATGTAAATTATAGGTTTATAAAAACTATAATAACTTGTAGTGACAAGTAATAGATATAGAATCAAGGAGTGTATGCCATGTATATAAAAACAACACTAAAAATAAATGATAAAAGCAAAACAAAATACATTTTCTCAGAAGTTACGTAAGATACTGAAGTAAGATGTTCTCAGTAAGTGGCACTCAACCATCATGGTAGGTTTAAGAGCTAAATTCCACCCACGAAGAAATGGGACAGTAATGGGTTGATAGTTAAACAACTCATACACAAGGAGCGAAACATTCAAGGCTATAAACATTCTAGTAAACACGAACAGTTTCCTACAACCGTGATCGCAACTAAAGGAAGGCCATTTACTATTATTTGCTATTTTAGGCAACGCCACAAACAGTTTCAATGTTCTTCAAACTTCTGTTCACTTTGTTTTGAAACCGTTAAATACCGTATAGATGAAAAAAAATTAAAATAGGATCTCGTTTAGACATGTAAATTTCAAATTTCCAACCTACATTAGGAGCGGAAATAAGAAGGTTTTCCTCTTTGTCCTCTAGTTTACTTCCGTCATAATCCCTCTAATCCCGGGTTGGGTTTTATTCACATTTGAGCCACGACCGAAGGATTAATACAATTTTCAATTCAGTACATAACACATTGTCTAACGTATTCTTTAAAGAGGACACATTCATTTAAATATATGTAGCATATATCATTTTGTTTCAAACTGACAAAGCCGCGACATTCTATGAATGACGACATGGGCAGTGTAGGCAACAGTACCACATTATATGATGATGATATTTTATACCCGAGTGAATTTTCGCTGTCAAAGAAGTACAAAGACGTATTGCCGAGTTACGATGTGTGGGCAATAGAGAAATGTATATAGACCAAAATTATAAACGACGCCCTGACGAAAGAGTTAACTGGCCGCATTTTTAATTACGATGGTACAGAGTTAATGTGCCTTGAACATGTTCCAGTGCTCAAGAGAAAACGATAATAAGCGCCAGTGTTCTATCTGTAATGGTTGTACTGTCCTTTTTTGGAACTTTACCTACGATAATAAGTGTACAGCGAAGTAAAAGAGGCCTGCAAAGAGCAAGACCCTCTTGGTCGGCTATATATAGTCTCATATTCCAACTTAGTATGTCAGATTTATTGGTAACGACATTTTGCATAGCTGGTGCAGTGGTATACGGACAATATAAGATGCAAACTTTTCAAACTCATGCAAATGTTCGCTTTGTATCTAAGTACAATCATTCTCGTCTTAATTGGAGTAGACCGCTGGTTAGCGGTGAAGTATCCGATGAAAAGCATGGCTACTGCAACAAGGAGCGGGAGCTAGTCATAATCGCTTGGGTGCTGAACTATTTTTTTTTTTAATTTGAAATATAAAACGAGTTTGCAAATACATGGTATGTGACCACCATCGCTATTAAATATATATGACACGTATACTGGACATCGTGTTTTGTAATCATCGCCTCCATCTTAATTTTGATATATGAGTGTATCTACTGGTACGTACCTATATATATTTTTCATTCTTTGGGCTTGTTTTGTTTCTTTAAACCTTGTACACCTAAAGTATCATAATCTTAAACTTTAAGCGCTCTTGTATTATTACGAGCATATTGATTACTCATTATCGAAGATGTTTATCATACTGCAAACACAGGTGGTATGAACACCTGAGAAATATTTGCTCACAATTAGAGCATTGTTCGTTGTAGTACAACGAAACGTCGAATCCCAAGAAAATATTTATAATACCATTGACTTTGTAAATATTCGGCACAATTTTTAGACATGTAATATAGTATCAAAACATTCGACAAAGGTTTACTACTAATTCGTATCTATTTTCATTGGATTATCCTGGGAAAGTAGGAGCAACAAATTAACCTGTGATCAGACTCTATTGAAATAAACAGTTTGAAACATTATTATAAACTTCATGATTTGCCTTATGATTCATGTATAAGAATATAACTTCATTGAAGATAAATTACCTTGACCTTACGTAAGGTCGAAATGTTTGCGCCCAATATGTTTAGACAACATATCGGCCAGAGAATAACTATCGTTATTTTCTCCAGTTCTTTACAGTGAGAAATTTCATCAATTTGTCGCGGTATAAATATAATTTATTTATTTTCATTGATTTCTTTACGATAAAATGACTCAAGTTTCCTCTTAAAGTTAAATTATACCACCCTAGCTAAATACATGCTAAATTATACCACATGATATATACATGCTTAAATTATACCACCCTAGCTAAATACATACTTGTGAATATGTCATCTTTTTAACCGTCGTTCAGTAGATTTTCATAAGGTTTTTTTCCTTTCTCAATGTCAATAATTGATAAAAATCTTATGTGAAGATACTTATTACGCTACAGGTGAATAATTATTATTTTGAAACTTTGATATCACATTCCTTAAAAAAAGACATTTTATGAAATTCGGTGCCAAAAATTATTAACGAGTAAACAAGTGACTTATTACCTTTTATTGTCTTTGAAATAAAAAGAGAAAGTTTACTATTTAGTTGCATTTGAGACCAAATGTGGCTGACAGTTCTCTTTCTTGCATTAAATTTCAAACAAAGTCAAGGTTCACAATTTCAATTAAAAGCACAAATTAGTAAACATTCATTCAAATTTATAATTACCGAGATGAGTCACGTAGCAAATTACTCGCTCATTAGTATAATTAGTATAATAAGGCCCCTAACACAAACGGCAACAAAACATGTTCAAAGCATGTCTTCTATACTATATACTTTATATACTCGTAAATGTAAAGATAATAATTAATGATTTCTTGGAAATACGACATGCGTATAGTCAACATATGCATTTAAATATTTAAAGATTCTTTACTTTTTTGGCTTCTTGGCAATAGAATAATATAAAACAAATTATTCGTAAGTCTTTCTTGTATTAATAAAACAAGCGAGAATACGTTTCAAATATAAAGTAACGTTAGGATGACTATTAGGGTTTACTAAAATATGGTGGATACATATTTGTGCTGTGGATATCTGGCAATTAACATAATCCGCCCCGCTGAAATTAGGTCTCATCTTAAAATAGATAGGATTCAGGCTAAAGCCCATCACGATGACCAAGTGCAGAATAATAATTTTTACACATTATTTGACCTAATATACTTCAGTTACTTTTGATATCTGTCTGGCATAAGTAATTCCTAACATGCACTTTAATTGTAAAAAGTCAGAAGAAGGTCTGGAATTTGAACCCGAACCAGCAGAAAGTCCAAAATTCATAGTGATAGCATAATATCACTGTTAATGCACTTTATTCATTATTTTAAATTACATAAGATTAAACGTCTTAATTTAATGATAAATGTGGAAAAAGAAGAAAAAATGAAACATAGTCTTTGACTATTAACACTACGAACATTTTGAACATCAAACGTAAACAGATGTATGTAGCTTATTCACCTGTTCAAATAAGTTTTGGTATGTTTTCTGTAGAGAAATTTGAAATCAATTGCTACCCAAGAAAAAAGATAGTAAAAGGTTTTGGAAAAGTTTATTTGAATTTCAGATCGTGTATTTATATTCAATTCAG
>DWLI01004447.1:0-10843 GCA_018249915.1 Cecropterus dorantes dorantes
AGCCTATCTGTTAAGTTGAATCAAAGTGCACACGGTGTGTAAAAATGATTGAAATCGGTTCAGTAGTTTAGGAGTTTAACGCGGACAAACAACGTGACACGTAATTTATATATATATATAGATTATGTTCTACGTATTCCTCGGCGTAATTTAGACATTAGATTGTCCATTTACGTTAATCGCTAGTGTTATTTATAGTTTTATCAGCATCCACTATCTACTTCCGGTAATCTCAGTTTATGAAAATATTCAAAAACTAACCGCTACCCATAGATATTATTAGTAATTATAACTATTTTAAATACATTCTTTATATTTGAAAAAACGGTACCAATAGGTATTATTGGTAATTGTAACAATTTTAAATACATCTATACTAATATTATTAAGCAGTAGAGTTTGTTTGATTGAACGAGCTAGTCTTAGGAACTACTGGTTTAAATTTAAAAAATATTTTTGTATTGAATAGTCCATTTATTGATGAAGGCTAAAGGCTATATAACATCATGATATGTTTGTTTTTTCTCTTATTTAGTAGTTGGTGAAACCGCGTAGCACACCTAGTTGTTAATATATGAGTAAACACTACCCGTATGTATTATTAATAATTATAAAAAAATACATTGTTAATATTTGAGCAAATTATTTGTGGGTTATTTTATAATAAAACGTTTAATTGTCCAATTTACAGTATAAAGTATTATTGATAACGGTACGATATCAATAGATTTTACAATCACAATGATAATAACAATTATAGCTTAATCGGCAAAGATTTTTAAAAGGACTGAAGTAGCAAACGAGCACGCAGTCCACCTCATGATAAGTGGTTACTGTAGCCCATGGACACCTGTAATCAATCCCAAATAAGATCTCTTACTTTAGGTTGGTCACAAATGCGTTTCTTGAGGACTAAGTTGGAATGTCTTGGATGTAAGACATACACACGACGTTCCAAGTGTGGTAAGGAAGACTTACCATAAGCTTTAAACCAAAACACCGCTGTGTTTAACAGCTATTATTAAGTGGATCTCTATACCAAGTCCGGCCTGTAGTGTACTGTACTGTACTGAGTCGGATGTTGGTGTCATTCATTTATGACATAAATTTACATCAATACGTAATATACGTCATAAAATAAACGTACTCTATATTGTCTTGCTCGACGCACTTACTTTTTTTTTTAGGAATTGCACCCGAGCACGACGGCACGTGCGAATTACTTGTTTGTTATAGAGTACAGGTAGCCAAACTTAGACGTAAGAAGTATACAATATTTCTGAAACCATCATAACATTTATCTACACATTTTCATGGACTTCAGTTATAATTTAATATCAGATTGTACGAAAAAATACGTAAAAATGTAACTATACCTTAAAGTTTAAATCCTTCAATATTAAAACTTGTTTTTGCTACGGGACTTCTTTTTACGAAAAAAATCTTTGCTGATAGCTTAGTGGATGTCGGGTCACTACTTAATCCGAGAATTAAGGTCGGAACACTTCTGATAAGTTCTAAAAGTTTATCCTTTGCAAAAACCTGGATTTTATTACAACGTGTTGGCTTTCGTGAGTCTCGTTTATTAACTGGGAGATTATGATATTTTCTTCTTATTTTTCTGGTTATATCTAAGGAGCTCATCTGAATTTTAACGTCAAAATATATTGAAGCATGTCTGTTTTAATAAAGTCGTCGTTAAGTATGTTAGAGCGCGCGATGGATCGTCTCATATACCGTAGCAACACCTTGCCTTACAACAGTGATATTAACCTACAGTATTCTTCCTTGAACCTTGTAATATATCAGAGGTATATGATATATGGCTTTAGACTAATATTATCGCGGTATTTAATATTCATCGCCTTATATACTGGTCACACCGCCACCGTAGTGTCGCCGTGACCAGGATCCATGTAACTGGGTCGAAATATCAGCAAAAAGAAATAAAAAAAAACCGCAAATCGTGAGTACCCGTAACATATAAAGAAACATATAACACCACGGGTAGCCACCAATGGTAGCGTAAGAAAAAATTGTAATTGACTATTTGTAAGTGCCACCGTAGGCCTATGCAAAATAAAGATATTTCATTTCATTTCATTTCATTCCACACAATCTCTTCCGCTTAATTTCGCAGGAGGTGACTAAGGACAAAATTCGGATAAGAGAAGCAGCGTCATCCTACTGCGGTCACACATCATGCAAAAGTCACACGCATTACAAGCGTGATGACTTCTGTATTGTGAAGCAAAAATATTATTTACTTTGTAAAACTCATTCATAATCGAGTAATGATAAAAATACGATAGCTAATTAAAACGAAATATTGTAACCAAACAGTGTCATTATTTTGCATGAAGCTAATTCACCTAAATATTATTGTACGAAGTCCAGTGATAACGTATCTTACTCTGTTTTTGTGTGTGTTTATGTGTCGGGTCATTTCCTATTATGCGTAATTCATGTAACCTTGAATGAGCACAGAAAGTGTTTGTCCGATAAGAATTTCACAATAAAGCTTTTTATTATTTTTTAATAGTTTTTTCCTCAGAACTAAATTGAAATGCCTTAGGTAAGTGTCTGACCTTTTAAAATCGCTTATCACTGCTATTTGGAAGAATAGATGAGGCGGTGGTCTCCGAAATTTTACCTTTGCAAAAATATTTTATTTTAACTTTATAAAAAATATTTAAATATTGCAACGAACTGCGTGAATGCAGAAAATATCCCACGTGATTTTTAGAACATCTCCCATGTTTTTAAACTCAACGGTAAACAGCAAACGGAATCAACGGTATAGCTAGTCCGTATTTATTTTTACTGCATACTCTTAATTTAATAAATGCGAATATTTTGTCATAGTTAAATATAAGTCACATCGCTATTGAAAATAGCCGTGAAATTTTTTTAACGCTCGAAAAAAATTTTGTACTTTCATTTCATCGCAAAAATGGATACAAACCGATATGAGAGGAAAAAATAGGATTTACATTAGCTTTACGACTACGCTGCTTTGGACTTATGTAAATTTAACATTTAGATAATCCGTCGGATTTTTATTCTAAAATATTTTTAAACATTCCATTTTGTTAATACGTTTAAAATTACATGGGCTTTTAAGCTGAATATAGCATAGAATGAATTGTTTTATAGGATACAAACAATTCTGTGTCAATGTATAATTTTCGTTTAAACGAAAAGTAGGTACATATTTCATACCTAAGTTATAAATATATATAATTATACGATAGCGTACAAAATCAATAGCTAAAGTCCGAAGTTACGAACGTGATTAACAATAAAGACCGTTCTAGATGTATTTGATTAACAATAAGAGGTAATCTCTTGACAGCTAAGCACTAATCTATAGTTTAGCCGGTCCAAAATATGGAATTTGATATTTCTTTCACCGTACATAGGCGACGGTGACTACTTTCCATCAGGTAGCCCGTCTGCCTTATCGTTAGGTTTATACATAAAAAAACCGTATCGTATTTTTTTATTTTACAATGAAACAATGGAGGCGATTTTGAGAAGAACTTAATATAAGAAGTTCACATTTTCCTATCAAATAGTACATGATATTATTTGATAGGTAACAAATATTCCAAGATACTATCTATGTCTCGTTCGTAAATACATGCACGAGCAATCTATTGTAATCCCGCAAGCGATGTTAATATCTGGCAGTGTCGTACAAAGATACGTAGCATACAATTTCTAATTAATCTGAATCTTAATTTACCGCTATGAACTCCTTTGTGACTCTGACGGGAATTGTGTGTAACGTGTGACGTGTGCGGTGTTTATACTTATCAAAGGCAGGATGACTGCGGTACCCATACGGGTTGAGGAAATAGAGACAGTGAAAAGCGGGTCGACCGGATATCACGGATTGAACGTTGGTTGTAAATCTCAAGAATCGTAGCACGTCTTTCATCTAGTCTTTAAACGGTAGTACCAGTGTGGTTTTATCAGGGAGATAACCGTTATACCTATTTCAACGTGTAGAAGCTCTTGAGTTTCGCTGAAAGGATCCGATTGCCGCTTGAGTAACATACTACGCGACTTAATCCTCAGGAGTGGCATCTGTGGTAAGAACCTTTGTTTTATATGGAATTAATTACAGATGTCCATACGCGGCATTAACCACTCAACATCAGGTGGACTGTTAGCTCATTTAATACTTTCATCTTAGAAACAAGACTCATCATATTTAAAAGCACTCTACGGGTAAATTATGTTAACATATCCAAATATTACGGCATACACAAAACAATCTAATAAGAAAATGACATGATACATTAAAAGCTTACATTTTTGGTAACTTCCATTTCTCAGGCATTCATATATTATATTTCATCTGTCTGTTTGATTCATAATCTCGACTCGACTTTTAATTCAAATCCTTTTTTGCAACAGTACAGAAAGTAAAAAGAGGTATTAGATTATTTCTATTAGTGTGTACTACAGAATTTTTTACTGAGATTCCATTCAAATCAAACACTGAGATATTAATAAAAAATAATAATTAAGTAATCCATGTTATACGCCACCGGAAACCGTGTACTCCCTACGATACGACACGTTGCGTCACACGCCGAACGCTGACACTTGACTGAATCCCTCGTTAATTTGTTACAGAGCACCCGTACATCCAAAATCCCAAACGGAAATCCAAGAAGGGAATGAAATTGCAGCGCGATCAAACCTAAGATTATTTTATTTCATGTAACTAGAAGCAGTATCTAAAAAATCTAGAAGCTTTTACAATAAAAAGAGAGTGACTCGATTCAAACAAAACAAAAATCCCAAACGGAAATCCAAAAAAGGGATAAAATTGCGCCGCGATCGCTAATCAACTGTCATTTTATTTCGTGCTTAAACTATGTGCAGGATTTCGAGCAACTAGTTTTTTACGATAAGACAACAAGGGACTCTCTTCAAACAAAAGAAGAGAGATATTAAGAAATCCACACGCCACCAGAAATCGTACTCTCCCTACGATACGACACATTACGTCACACGCCGAGTGCTGACACTTGACTGAATCCCTCCTTAATTTGTTACAGAGCACCCGTACATCCGACATCCCTAACGGAAATCCAAGAAGGGGATGAAATTGCAGCGTGATCAAACTTACCATTATTTTATTTCGTGTAACTAGAAATACAATCTACAAAACCGAGAAGTTTTGCAATAAAAAGAGAGTAACTCTATCAAAAAAAAAAAAAAACAAAAATCCCAAACGGAAATCAAAGAAAGTAATGAAATTGCGCCGCGATCGCTATCCTACCGTAATTTTATTTCATGCTAAAACTATACGCAGGATTTAGAGAAACCAGATTTTTAACGTCAAAAAACAATTGACTGCCTTCATACAAAAGAAGAGAGATATTAACAAATCCAAACGCCACCGGAAATCGTGTACTCCCTACGATACGACACGTTGCGTCACACGCCGAGCGCTGACACTTGACTGACTCCCTCGTTAATTTGTTACAGAGCACCCGTACATCCGAAAGCCCAAACGGAAATCCAAGAAGGGATCGAAATTGCGCCGCGATCGCTAACCCGACGTTATTACCAGTTTACGTTTCAGATAAAAATGTCGGCTGTCGAGAATTTATTGACGCGTAAGCTCAATTCGAAACCGAACAAATGCGCGCATACCGAAACGGAAATTGGCATTTATTACAAAGGAATAATTAATGTTAATTGTGAATCATTAATTCGGGAGACACATGAAATTTTAATTACTTTTTGAATAAAAGCATAATAGAAATAATTATAACCGTTTCAGTCGAAGTAATATGCATCCACAAATACCATCCATATAATTTCAAATGAAATTTTGAATAACGAGTGATATAAATGACTATGACAAAAAAATATATTATTTAAGTTTAATATATACTGAATATAATACAAAAGTAGACAGAGACAAACAGTTAAACATTGGAGGTCCAATAAGATATATATTTATAACTCTTACAAAATACCAAATAAAAATGTCTGAAAACTTGATAAATCCACCAACAAAATCTTATAAAGCGTTGGCAATAACGTTTTCACAATGATGTAGGTAACTCATTTTCTCAGTAAATAGCTTCTCTTTAAACTGAAGACGTAACAGCCTGTAGACAGCGCTAACGACATTGGACGATAGCGTCGATCTAATAAATGGGAACAGTGGAGGACGAAAGATGTCTGCCCCAGGGAGTTATTTTACCGACAGGGTGACAACGACTCGATTCGTTCGTGTGCCCTCAGTACGAATTTGTTGCGTTTCCTTAAAACAATCATTGTTTACGTTTTTGGCCATAGCTGCAAAGTACAGTGCAAGGCATGGCTGAAAACGAATACGATTTCTACGCATTGGTTAAGGCTGTCCGTTTCGTTTTTCCGAATAATCAACTACTAGGTGTGCTACGCGGTTTCATCCGCTACTAAATAAGAAAAAAAAAACAAACATACCGTGATATTCCTCAGTTAGTCCTCAGGAGTAGCAACACGTCTGTGTGGCTAATGTCCGGTAAGATTCTGATCTTATCTGGAGTTGATTACAGATGACCATGGCATGGGCGGTAATGGCCACTTACCTGAACTGCATGCTCCATATTGCAGCAAATACCTAGTTTCATATTATACGTTATAACTGCTTAAATTATCATTTTACTGGTAGTATTTTTGTAATAGTTGTAGATTTAATATGTCATATTTTCATAAAAGGCTCGTCTATTATTCACGGGGAAATCAAATTGGGAACAAGTAGCTACAATTTTGCTTTTGTGTGTGACGGTACCAGAAAGAAATTACTTTCTGACAAAAAATACCAGTTCGACGATCCCTAGTGACAAAATGCCGAGAAATGAATATTATAAAAATATATTCAGAATGTAATACATAATTGTACACGGTTGCTAAATAACAGAAACAGCATTTTCTAATATAAAAGCCATTGAACTAATTTCAATGTAAAATAAAATATTAAACGTTTGGTGCAAAACCTTTCAGTTAATTGCTTCTTGTAGTCCAAGACCCAACTGCGTAATTACGCCATCCATCTATCGTTCAACCCAAAATACTTAATTTATTCATAATTCTCAATAAAGGAATAAAATTTTCTAACTTGTCTATCAAAATATAAGTACAAGTTATTTTTATCTAATTTAATCATCTACGTACTTTATCATTACTTTTAAAACGGATTAATATTAATCACAATTAATGTTTAAAATTAAATTCAGATATAATTACGTGAAATATAATTAAACTTAACAAGTTCTCGAAACTCGTTAAGACTTATATTAATTTATAGTAGGTATTTTTAATACAATTATGTGTGGCCATGTTTTCATAAGTTACTGATCATAACCTATTCCTTTAGGTACCTAATTCGTTCTATCAAAATCGATTTCTGTTATTTATTGTGGTTTTCCGCACATTCTTACATGGAGCCATCATCTCAATCCTCGAGAGTAGCAACCAAACTGTAATAGAGCACTTATGGTCTGATGAATTGCATGTTCGTTTTTTAGTTTAAAGTTATAAAAAAAGTAGACGGATATTGAAATTTATGCATTCGGTTCTTATACTGTAAATCAGTAATCTCAAAAATGTACTTATTCTATGTCGTTCAGAGGTAATAAATTATCTTATTTCTTTCTCTACGGTGTGCTTTCAGTAGTATTTTCATACTGATACTTTTGATACGATTGTAAACTTCTTTAAACCCCAAAGTAGGCTTACGTAAAACTAGTATTCTAATGACAGTCAGTTCTGCTAAGCCCTTCTGACTGTCAGATTGTCACTCCTCAATTAATATTCCCAAAATAATATTGTTATCTTATGAAATATTCCTAAAAGTTTCTCGACCTCTTCCAGAGAAATCCGCGCAAAGTATCCAGATATCGAATTTTAAGATTAAAATATCCTGCTTTAATCCCCTTTATGTTGTATAAACTTTCCTTCGTTTAAATTCTAAAAAGATAAAGAGGTCACAGCTTTGGATACTGATTAATTGATTAAGGATAAACAAAACTCAATAAAGTTTAACAAAATTCCAAGATTTATACATTTACGATTTCAAAAGTTTATAGATAAAACAGGTATCTATTCTTCAGAAATATATTTTACATTAGACGTGCCCTGCTGTTTTATCGGCATTAAAATGTCATATAAATTTAAATTGTAGTAACTTATTACGTTACAGCTAATTAATTTTAAAGAAACTAAGTCGAAATGTTCGACGGTCTTCGTGCGAAATACGACTCGCACTTGACCGGTTTTTATTATATATATGAATGTATGGATTGTGTATGTTCAATAACTTTACGGCTTACATATTTTCGTTAAAAATTATGGAAATGTAATTTTAAAGTGGTATGTATCAAGAATTACCATTAAGGAATTATAAAATTGTCCATTTGATGTTAACCACTCCGATATAAGTCCTATCTGATTATGTGTGCGTTGCTATCCTTCAGGACTAAATTGAAACACCTTTACACTGAGACATTACCGTTTAAAGTGGTATTCGTAGAATCCTTTGCGGTTAGATACGGGAAGCACAATCACCAGACCTATTTGTCTCTAATAACATCAGTGTTACCTGCTGCTTTGTTCTGGTTTAAAAGATCAGATTATGATATTATTTAACCGAGGTATTCGAACTTAGTCATGAGGGTCTCAGCTTACCTTCAGGGCCTGTTTTAAGACTAATCTAATCGTATCTGGGTTGATACAGCATACTTATTAGCAAATGACTTGCATTTACTATATTTACTATATTACAAAAAACATATTTTAGGTCCAACTTAGCATTTACACTCAATCCAAACAAACTTCAAATACCTGAGAATATTGAAAACATTATTGAACGGTTTATTGGCTTGTAAATATTCATTACATAGAAATGCCAATGAACTTTCACGTTTCAGTAATGAAAGATTGGGGTAAATATCAGTAAGCTTCGATCAACAAATTTTCGAAGCCTTCGTGTATTGAACAAGTCTTTTATAAACAGACTAAATTGTTTTAGCATCGCCAATGTGTACCCGTCTGTCGACCAGACAGATGTGACCCTCAAGAGGTGAATGACCTCGCACTAGGATAGATTGAATGATATACGAGTAATATGTGAGAATTGGAAATCAAAAGCGGAATACAAGTCGTTAATTAATCAAAGCAATTTACCATTCGTACGTAAAACAACTTCAACCGCCAATATTGTCTTTTCATTTCTGATGTTATTACGTTCATTTTCAAATTAACATTAGAAACACTCGAATATCATTTTATTAATTTAGATATTAAAACTACGTTAACTTGCCGGTAGAGCCTATACGAGTACAGCTCTATTACGTTACGTGACGTTATAATTAAACGTAACAGTAGTGTCAAGCGCTGTTTTGTTCTGGATTGAAAGGTGTGGAGGTGACATGCTTATCAGAGGAAGTCCTGTTTAATCCTCAGGGATAGCAATGTATATAAAACATGTGGCCAACCATGTGGCCATGTGGTTGTTTATTACATGGGAAATAAAAGGCTAGCACCAGTATGTTACCTAAACATTAGACATGTTTGGCAAGATACGCTACAATTTGACAGTTAATTGACCATTGATATATACTGCCGCCCATGGACGTCTATAAGCCAGAACCGGGGTTTTATCTGAAGTCGATCATAGATGCGTTGCTACTCCCGAGGACTGAGATGGTTGCCAAGAAATAGGTGTGGCGGTGGCACCTCCCCGATCGAACTACACTGGTTCTACCACCTGATTCTAGACCGATCTAGTTACCTGTCTAATCCGGACTGGTATGATATTAATAGAACAGAGTTTTTCTTTCATGTTCTTTCTTTCTTCTTCTATTTACTACTTCAATTAAAATATTATTAATATAACATACTTGAGTTTGAAACGTTGGACGATAATAATGTTTGCGAGTTAGTAATTGTTTCCTAACTACTTAAACAAATCTCAACAAAGTTACGAGTTCAACAATCTGCCGGTAAACAAAAATTAACATTTTTATTCAACTGGAGTTATTTTAATTTTATGATGTTTAGTATTTGAATATTACGATCAGGGTTGAGAATATTCATGAATATGTATTCGATTTATCTTCAAAGCGTAAGTAAACAACTTATTTGGTATTTTCAATGCGTAGTACATACGCCTTTGGTTAGGTGAAAGGTCGTGTTTCACTTAACATGTAATAAACAGACTATGTAACTAACCTCTGCTGAATATAAATTTAAAATGCAGGTTATACGAATCTCATGCAAAATAGACATTTCAAAATCAAAGCTGGTTGGTGCCTTATATGCAGTCATCACTCATCATCAAGTCGTCTAAAACCTAAAGTCGTCTAAAAAAAGTCGTAAAAGACCAGTTACATCAACAGATCGTATAACAGCAGCGCAGTGATCTATACTGCAGACCTACAGCAGTTGTGGGAAAGATGCCCAATAGTGGAACACAAAAAGAAGTTTGCCCAGCAACATACTAACTGATCTTTGTAAGTAATTTGCATAAGGATATTCTGTCAAAAATAACCATCTCAAAGACATTCTTAGAGCGGAATATTTGCTACGATATGATGAGGAACTCAGTTTGACATTTAAGATGAGGAATGTCCTTCCGGCCGCAAATTCCTGCCCGGCTCCCGGAAGGGCGGCTCATAACTATACCTACTGAAATGGTACCGCTTGTTGTGTACTAAAGAGCCGTACTAACTGGCCCTTACAGGGAAAACAATGAATTATTGTAGTGCTTCGTATGGATTTTTCATATAGACTTACGTGAGACCGCAATAGTGTCCATTTCATTTAA
>DWLI01004448.1:0-10842 GCA_018249915.1 Cecropterus dorantes dorantes
ATATCGGTAGAAAGAAATTCAAAAACCACATATCGTAAGTACCCGTAATATATAAAAAGAACTGACATTATTTTTATTGTTTAAAGAAGAAATAAACCTGCGACAAGCAAAAAGTGATCAACCCCAGATACAATTAAAGTACTACGTGAAGCCGGTGGCAGGATATTTGCTAACTCTCCAGACGTAGCAAAGATCCTGTATTTACATTATCACAGCCGCCTTAACCAGAGTGCAGCAATGCTTAACACTGCTTGTGAAAGAAAAAAGACGTAGACCGGTAGAGCTTTCACAAATGTCGCAAATCTACTAAACAATGTTTGGCCTTATTCATGTACCTAATCACTTATTCATTTTTATGCTTTGTTTCAGATTCGCATACGATGAATATATTGCGAATTCTGACATCTTGCGTTTCATTCTCTGTCGATTTATTCAGGTAGATAATGTAATGTAACACTCGGGTCCTTATTATGAATATTATATTCTTTGAACTACGCTTACTGATATTACTGTATGTCATAACCGGTGTAACGTTACTTAACGTATTCACAACTACAATTTATTATTTAGAACTAGCTATATGAGTACATAATATTTATATTCGATTGTATGTTCTTATGGCGTAAGAAACTCTTTTTCCGGCAAAAGTTTGATCTCACAGTCAGGGCGTTTAATCCCAGCATTTCTAATGCATTGCAACTTCAAAAAAATTAGAGGTGCCTGGGATTTGAATCTCGGTGTTTCGGAATAAGGGTGCGTTTTTCAAACAAGTAGGCTATCATTAATACTATTCATACACAAAAACAGTTCTCGTACTCAGCAAATCTGGATTCAAATCCAAAACTTTTTACATAACGAATCGGTATAGAGTCGCCTATTCACTTACTCGCCCTAGTGGCAAAATAAAAACTGTATGAAAAGTAAAAGGTACATGGGTAAATAGCCCGCGTCTAATATCTAGTCTACGAAGTAAAATTACTATATAAATAAGCGATTTTACGGTCTCGCCCGGGCTATAGCCATTTCCGTACCGGCCTTAGAGTGCCATATAGAGCCATCTGGCCAGCTGCCTATAATGTTCTTGTTGAATTGCCCTGTCCTACACGTGGCGTCGTTAGGCACAGACCCCTATCTTGTACGAGGAAATTTCTAAGCAATATAATGTTCGTTGACAAGTCATAGAGGTTTATTTTTACTTAGCCCCAAATTTCGAACATCTTGTGTGAACATTGTTGCTTTAGAAACGAAATTGTGGCAGAAGATGTAATGTTTTTTAATAAAATTGACATGTGTGAAATTAGAATTGTTATCCAGTTTTCCATCCTGTTGGTATACCTGTTTTTAAGTAAATATTAACGCTATTAAACATTAAAACTAGAATTACTAGAGGTCAGATACGTTTTTTACCGTTGTTAGTCATGTTGAAACGTTTCACATCTTCGATTCCTCCTTTTGAATAGCCTTTGAAGTCCACTCTTAGACATTCGCCTCTTATAACAAGGGTTTTATCCAATAGTCACTTTTCTTATCATGCGTGTTGATAGCTTATAACTGATAGCTGATAGCAGTTGATAGTTGATTAGCATTGTATGTTGCTATTGCATAGGAAGACGCTGCTACCCAGAATCCAGGAGGTATCCTATAGGCCTGGATCTGATATCATGTGAAAAGATGTATTCTATAGTGAAACGTAAAAATGAATCAGACGTCAAAATTGACTTAAGAAAATCATAAGTACATGTCTGGTATTGGAATTCGGTCTTTCAGAACAACAGGCCGGAGTTCATACCACTAGATTATTACTGCTAGATCAGTTGAACGCTTAATTGAACAAAGACAAAGCGCGGTGCTAACGAGTGAGCCAATCATTGATTAATCGAATTGAACGCTAGCTCTTAAATTCATGTGCTTCGTGATTCGCTCCAGTTGCCTTATAAACCACTGCACTGATTAGGCATACATATCACGCTGTAAACCATACGACTTACGTGTAACTAGGTGTAGTACTGTTTTGTTCGATAGAAGCAAAAGTATATGCAGTTAGCCCAACACAGTAAGCCAGTAAAATGTAGTACATAAATTACTAAGGACCAAGATGGGGCGCCCCAAATAAGTGACGTTGTTACCTTTAAAATGTAACTATAAGACCTAGATCATATATCGAGAAGTTCAATGGCCATAATAAATATTGTGGCCGTCGTTGGTCACAATAAATATTTTTATATGTATATGAGAATTTGATGCATGTTTAAAAACATATTGATATATTTAATAAACGGCGTGACACACATGATATAAATACAAGGAACAAGCACAAAATATAATATAATTATATTTTAAAGAGTGGCGTATCTTGTCAAACAAGCCTCTAGCTTAGTCAAATGTAAGGCAAGATATGGTGCGGGAGAGTAATGGAGTACTGAAGCTAGGTTTTAATGCCCATGTAATAAACAAGATGGTTACAAAACATAAAGTAATACAAAGAAAAAAGACAAACCCGCTGAGTTTCTTGCTGGATTTTCTCAATTGTGGTCGTGTTCCGATCCGGTGGTAGTATAAGAAAAAAAAGGTAACTGTCAATTTGTAACTGCGGTGTCCTATATAAATAAAGATACTTCATTTCATTGTGTATTTTAATGTTAGAATATTTGATTACACAGTATACCAATAAATCATGACACTTTGGATTTTTTTTATACGATTGTAATAGGAAATAAGAATCCAATCCACCTAAATGTAAGTCTTCACTGCCATTCTAAGACGTCTATAACCAACTTCACATAGCAGATGTTCTATGCGAAGTTGATCATTAATGCGTTGCCCCTCCCGAGGACGAAGAGGCGCGTTATAAGTAAGTTTCACAATCTTAAGTTAGAAACGTTAAGCTTGTAGCTTTCAGTGTGATAAAAAGTCATAAACATATTTAAATAGTGCTACTTATGAGGTGACAGGTTCTAAGCGTGTTGAAATCGACTAAGATTTTTGTAAATAATTTATCATAAAGAACAAGGCAAATACTTATACTTTTGTAAGTATGCCGAGGTCAATTAGGAGTGAGATATTATCTTAATATCTCTGCGATACTACTGCCTGTAACTAAATAGTGAAATATCTTGTATTTAACATTAATGTAGACAGAGTATACATTAAATTATACGGTAAAATAGACCAATAATAATTATGTGAGGATTTTGCGGAGTTTATTACGTAATTATAAACTTCTCGAACTTTTTTATATTTGAGACGATAATTTACATGTCCAATCACAAATATGATCATTAAAAAAATTATTGTAAATTAATTTTCATAATTACATATTTTTTCGTCTATGACGCTTTATTTTGTGAAAGCGTCAAAAATCACAAAAAAATACCACCGATTTAATGGAAGAACCAGCTTTACGCAAAGATTGAATTATATAACCCGAATGTCTTCATAACGGTTACACATTGAGGCGGCGCTCATGAATAAAACACACGCGTCGGACGCAACCGCTTTATTAGCGCTCTGCCGCAAAGTACCCGGATCTGGGTGATCCGTCCGGATCTAAGAGCTCCTTCGACCCGGGTTGACATATAAATCTGTACGCGTCACATGCACCCATAGCCAAACACAATTGACGAAGATTGGAAAAGTTGCTCTAAATATTTTGACGGGACGGGATTTTCCTGAAAATTTGTAGGGAATAACTGTCCCTAATATTTATTCGAGTGGAAGCGATATTTTTTACTTCATAACATCTTACTTCTAATCAAAATAATAAAAACGCTGAATTATGCCTCAAGTTCAAGAGGAAAAAATCTTACGTAAAGATCTAATTACGCAATCCGTATTGTCGTCAAAAAGTTTCCATTGCGACGGCGTTATCGACTTATGAATAAAACAAACGCATCGGATGTATTCGATTTATTTGCGGTCTGTCGCGAAGTATCCGGGATCTGTGTTCCGGGACTAATGACTGATCAATCGCTGTCGACATCTAAACCTGTACTTTAATTTTACCCGTAGCTAACGTAATTTAAATAAAGATTGCCGGATTTAAACATCCCTATAAAAGTTTTGTGATTATTCCTGTGGATCTATAAGATCTGCATAAATATCACTTGCGCGTCACTCTATAAGAATCGTGACTTTTTTCTATTTTTTTCATTAAGACGGAATTAGCAAACGAGCCACCTGATGGTGGTTAATGCCGCCCATGGATATCTGAAAGCAATTTAATACAGAACAGAGGTACAACTTCATACAGAACAAATGTATCTGAATATCGATCATAGGTGCGTTGCTACTCCCGACTGAGATGGTCGCCTCATATGTATACAAGTGAGCCAGCAACCATACACTTCCAACGAAACGCAACAACTGCTTTCCGCTAGAAATACGAGTAGGTGTGGCCGTGGAACCTCTCCGGACGAACTACACTGGTTTTACCACCTGGTGAATGAATAAATCAGTTGCACGTCACTTAATAAGAATCGTAACTTTTTGAGGTATTTTCGCTGATGGGATATGGAGGATCTAACTTTGTTTATCTTTTCCTCCTCATAAATCATTCAGTAAAAATGTTTTTTGGTACAATATATATTTTGTGACTCAATTGATCAAAGTATAATAAGTTTCGAAAATGATGATAGTTAACTACTATTAGTCATTATAACGACTTTATGTCATTTTACTCATATAGTTGTCACACGTCCCATATTGTTAAAATATTTTATTATTTTAAATATTAAGTTTAACTCTACCTACCCGTAAGTATTAGATTTTTCGTTTATATCCTTATGTATATTCTTATACAATTTTATTCATACATATGTGCATATGGTTTGTAAGTTACAAAAAATAAATCTGGAATTTACACATTGCGCTATAAAAATATTCATCAAAATTAGACATGCAAACTTGTCGACGAAATAATTTAGTAAAAGGGTAATTTTCCTTAAATCTCCAAGGTAGGTCGGTAAGTTTCGCAATAAACCAGAGAGAAATCAGAAACTAGCTTGATCCTTATTCCTAGGACTTGTTCTGGCAATGCTAGGTCATTGAAAACTGGTCAGGGGAATCAGCGCTCAACAGCCTGCCTTTGGGAAATCAGGTAATGAAAACGGAGAATTGTGTGAAAGTTTCACAATTTTTACTATCAAACTTTATGCTCGTTTATACAAAGTATTAACAATATGTACTTTAATATTTAACTTATTATTTTTATCGAAATTGTATAAAATTTCTTTTATTTTCTAACAAACACAATGTTGGAGCGTACATTTCTTTAAAGGAATGTCAGTTCAAGCGAATGTTTTGTGGCTGTCGAGTAAGACATTTTTTTATTAATCTCATTATAAGTAATTGCGTCATAATTGAGCAATTCTTATAATCGCTTATTAGGATTTCGTGGTCACATAAATTTTACATAAGATCATAATAAAAAATTGCGTGTATTGTTACAGGCTTTCTAACCTATGATAAAAGTGATAGAACCAATGTAGTTCGACTAAGAAAGTACCATCGCCACACCTATTTCTAGCGTGAAGCAATCCTTACATTTCGCTGGAAGAGTGTGGTTGCCGGCTCACTAATACATGAGGCGACCGTCCTAGTACTCAGGAATGGCAACAATCTTTTATATGAAATAATGATGATATTATATACATATTACATTCACGAATATGTACTATATATTTTACCTATGATCACGCCGAAATAGGTTAAGATACGATGTTGATCACAGTTGCACTGTTTCCTCGGAGTATCCAGATAAAACAGCTCGTTTAATTGTAACTTACACATTTAAACTAGAATACTTCAGTTTCTCAAACTACGTTCATAAGCATAAATAGTTGTAGCGGTAGTTTCCCCGCAAACCTCGAATTTGCCACTTGCCTTGGTTTTGTTTGTAAACCGGAAAGTTATCTATATAATTTAGAAACAGTTCCGATACACGACGATATAAATAGGGCACATATAAGTGAGTACAACAAGAATCAAACGTATTAGTAGTAATATATACCGAAGGGATCTTTTGTTTCCAGTACAAAACAAAATAAAGTTAGTCCGCGTCCAGAAATTGGAAGTTACTGAAAGTTTGCGTGAAGGTAAACCGTGCTCATTGCTCAAGTTTCGTTGGATAGAATTTAGTACGGATCTAAGCCGCAATTTAGATGTCGAAATTGACTTAAAGTTTGCTGAAGATCTGACTAGATGAGTTCTCCAAAACAACCTTGTTTCTAAATTCTGTAATATGCTTCAGTTTACATAGTTCCTAATCCTGTGCAAACATAAAAAAATGAATGATTTGTTTGGATATTGTATACGAAGATTTTTCACTAGTTTTACTTTTTATATTAATCTTTTTTGAAATATAGTATGTATAAATAAACTCTTTTCAAAATATAGTAAGATCCACAATGTCAGTCAGTTAAATCAAAAAATTACCTACTAAGTAAGCGTAACTGACCTCTAGTAGTGTTCAAATTCTATTTTGGGTATTCAGAGATGACCACGGACAGTAATGGCTACCTACCATCCACCTACCTACCATCAGGTGCATATTAGTTAGCTACTCAATATAACAAAGATAGGTATATTATTACTGAACTAAATTTTGAAAAATATGAACTAGGTTCCACATTTTCGAAAAGTAAATTTAAAGTTCCTAATTATATATTTGAATTTTGCAATTTCAGAAAAGTATCAGATCATATTTTTCCACCCAAAAACACGAGTACTTTGCGCTCCAGCTGAAAAGAGATAAATAAGAGATTATCGACAGTACATTGATACAAAATTCTAGAAGAAAGAATTAAATATTATAGACATTAAAAAAACGGCTTCATTAGGGGTTTTAAACGTTATGTCCTCGAAAGTTCCAAAATCTTCTCACATCGGTACTTAACCGATGGAATTCGAAGCATGTATTCGGTACATGCGTAATAAACAAACGGATGAGTAAAACCCAGTAAGTATGTGGAAGCCTTGGAAAAGAATGTTCGCGGGAAGAAAACAAATTGTTACAAGCGGAGCGCTGCGGTGGATATTAAATTCTTTCTGTTTTGTTACTGTCGCGTCGTTTATTTGCTGAAAATTTCAGATGTAAGTCAAATTTTTATCGAGAGAACAGATTTTACTTTTCCGTCTTAAATTTGTAGTTGCTTATGGTATGCTCGCATTTTTACTTAACGTTACCTTACGTTAACTTACGTTAACGGTAACTCACGTTACCTACTTTTGGTATTATAAGGCATTGTAACTTTGACATTAAACATTTAAGAGTTTTACTAACTTAACTAACGTAATTTTAGATTACATTTTGAAGGTTATAATAAGGTCACAGAAGATATGGCGTGTTTGAAGTTTTCACATTATGGAGACCTAATAAAAAAGCCGTTAAAAGTACGGTTCATTCGGTCCATTTATTAATAAAAATGTTGGACACGGGAGTCGAATGACTGAACGCTAGTCAAATTTCTATTGACGTGTACCTTCCAATGACAATTTGCTTTGGAATAGCATGATGAAGTATGCTTCAGGTCCTCTCAAGTTCTGGATCAATCTGTATTTCTCTACCCAACAGACATATGCATCAAAGGAGTTGCAGCAATGAATTCAGACCACAAAATTCATATTGGACTATCAAAAACTATACAGAGAGTAACAATGTTTTATTGCATAACTCGCAAACATCAGGGAATAGCGTTAGTGTGCTTTCTTTTTATTAGGAATTCGTGATATAGGATTCGTATATTGCGAACATAGCCTAGTGACGTTCTTGAATCTAGAACACAGTGGGAAGTAATTGAATGTTTGTGGTAAGTGTGTTTCCCAACTGGATTTCAAATATAAATCTTAACAATCTCAGACGTTTATAATATGAAAGTCAACGTCTAGCTATTGTTTTTATTACATAATTCTCCTAAATGAGCATAAATTTGGCATCCTTATGGCAATATATTCATTTTACGACAAGCATTGAAAGCTTTTTTAAAGATTACACATTATTATCTACGTAAGTAATATAATACGACTTCGATACAATCTCTAGGTAATATGATATGATACAATTCGTCGCTTAAGTTCTAACACCGCGGATCTCAAAATACCAAATGTCCAGGAGAGCAAAAATACTGTTTCATTTAGTTATTTTCAATTCGCCAGAGCACTGTTCCTCGCCTCTTTTAGTATGAAACAACACTGACTTACGCGTAGTTTTCAGCGCATATACGCAATGTTCTTTTTTCTCAAATAACTCGCTGAGATTGTCTCAAATTCTTATTTTTTTATTGACCAAACGATGCGTCTTCTAATTCCCTATCGAATGATATACGTAACTCAAAGTAGCCATTTTTCAAGGTACGCGGTGTTAGAACTTAGCGACGAATTGCAAGATAGTAGAACAACTATGGTCTGCCCGATAAGGTATCACTGCCACACCAATTTCCAGTTGCATTTCGGCTGTAGGTGTGGTTGCCGCTTCACGTTTCTATTAGGCCACCCTCAAAATCCCCAGGAGTAGCAACGTATCTGTTATTGGCTTCAGGTAGAACCCATGTTCTATGTGAATTTGCTTACAGCTGTCTATGAGCGGCAGTGACCACTTACTATCAGGTAGTCTTCTTGCTCGTTTTCTGTTTCACTCTTATAAAAATCCGGTATGTGTTAAGGCATACTTTTACATAAATTTCTTTACTTTTATTCATTACCATAAAACCCGAGAAGGCTTATATAAAGTAAAAATAAAACCAATAACGCCATTTTCCACTGCTGAGGAATATATCCATATACCATTGTAAAACTCCGATATATTCGCTTTGCGATGTACTAAAAGGGAATATATCGAACGCACTTTATCTTTGACAGCGCGTCAATTCATGCGGAACCCTCTTATTGAGTGACGCGTCATCGGTTATTATGCTTCGGAGATCTTTTGGATTCTTGCGAGGATTTGAAAAGTTATACATTTTGGTATATTATCAGGCTGTTCGAGTAAAGGGTGAAAGTGAGTGACGAAGATGATTGTTTAAGAAAGCATTTAGGCTGTATTGTGAGATTAAATAAATTAAATTAGTACTTCTGGCAGCATAATGATGGGGTTACTATTTGTTTCGTATTGTGTTAGCGTAAAATATCACAAATATGTAACTTTTATGGCATAGAAATAAACTTCCACATATACAGTACCTACGTATTATATTTTACGGCGTATATAAGCATATATTGTACGGAAATCTTAATGGTATTTGCATGTAATAAAATCCTAATTGTATATAATTTTTCTTTATGCTTTATATAATCTAAGCTAGATTATAAAAGTATCTTCCTATGAACCAATTTGCTTCATTAATAGATACTTAAAATTACATTACAACTTATCGTGCTCTATAATTTTACTATTGGTTTAATTTGAGGCTACAAATATTTATAGTACTTGTTGCAGATTCCTACAAATCGTCAAGAGATGGCATCACATTCGTGTTAAATCCTGAATTATGCGATCGTAGTTTTCAGAACACAGGTCTAGCAGAGACTGTCATAGCTGCTAACCAGTGAGCTTGGTAGACGATCTCTCATTGTCAAACACTTTCACTTAATGATCTCTCATTGTCAAAGCATTTATTAGAATAAATAGATATTTTTTTGTTCCATTTAAGGCATATTTAAGCGTTTTAACTAAGGGGGACATATCATATCTAACTTCAGATACATCAACCCTATCTGGGATTATTTACAGATACGTATAGGGGGTAGTGGACGCTTACAATGAAGTAGAATGCGTGTTTGTGTGTTGCTTCTATATGTACAAAGTTATTTTATAATGGTAAAATAATAATTAAAATTACTCAATATTTATCGAACAACAATATCCAATGTTGAAACAGAAAGAAGGACATTTACACCAACTTTACTTTACCCAAAAACACTGCAATGCGTACAACATCGGCAGTCTAAATAAGAAAAATCAACTACACTGAACACTTAACTTTAAATTCAACACGACGGTTCTTTGCGCTTTCCAGTTGCAATTGTTTAAATAGAAGTTAAAGGCGCATAACCATTTAATTTAACGTAACGTTATTTATTCACAAGTAAACTACGGGCTGACTGTATGCAAAGCCAAAAAGCTAGCCTATCCTTTGTTACCCGAGTATTTTTACTATGCAACCGAATTCACGCTTTGTGTTTCTAGACATATGGTATAAATGTTCCGTGCGTAGAATTTATCCCTGATTATTGTCGGCTGTGGGCAGGCGTGAATACTTCCCGTTATGAATAGCTTGCAATAATGTCGCGGTTTCGTGGACTTTCACGGAAATATTAATGAAATGTATGCCATTGTCGGTTGTCTGACCTTAAATGATTTGTTGCTTTCATCTCTGCTAGTTCTGCCCTTGCTCTTTTACGTAAAATAATATTTGCACACTTAGGCTATTCATTTGTATAACGGCAATAAAACAGATAAACTTTATCGCTAGTCAAATATTTTCATTATATGACACATCTATCTTTTGCGCAATAAGCTGGCTGCATATTGATGCTCAATCTCAAATCACTATTTTATATTATCATGATAGGTATAAGTATATTGTGTCGTAGTTTTATACCACTCGGATAATACATTTATATAATACTCTTAAGGCAATAGTCACTAATGGGTATTTCTGCGAAAAGTAACCGCCCCTGGCATGCGTGTTGGACGCAGTAGATAGCACAGGAAGTCGCTGCTGCCCATCCCCAGCGTTTTCTCCTTCAGTGGCCTCCTACGACATTTATGGGAAAAAAGTGGTACTATTCTTGACTGGGACTAATTTTTTATATGCGATACACTGTGTGATAATATGACACAAAAAT
>DWLI01004449.1:0-10841 GCA_018249915.1 Cecropterus dorantes dorantes
GGGGTAAAAAAGGTTAAAAACTTTTATCTGAAAGTTCTACACCGTTGAAGTTAGTGACTTGTAAAGTTGGTTTTTATTAGGCTATATAAAACATCACGCTATGTTTATTTGTTTGGTTTTGTGTGGTAGCAGGTGGTCCCATATATGTGGTAGCAGGTGAAACCGCGAGGCATCTCTAGTAAAATATATGTCAGGCCTCGTTTGAGAGATTCGTGCTCAGCAAAAGAACATAAAAGACTTGCAGTTAACATCCCTAACATTTCCTTTGTTGTTCTACTTAGATACGTATTTTTAATTGTGTTTGTAGTAAGTAAATATATAGTGTGTAGCGTAAACACTTTAATATTGAGATAGCTTCCCATTCCAACACGTTTTCGCGGTTTTGCCGGTTGTAAAGTTAAACCCAGTGTAAATTCATTGATTGGATCGAGTGCAATTAATTAAAATCTGAACTCGATTAAAGGTGCTAGCTTTTGTGGCGTTCTCCACGTTAAATAATTTAAAGTTGAAAAGTATATGTAGTATTAGTGACAACGGATATTTTGTCATCTATACATATAAATAAAATTTAAGTGTCTGTTTGTAATATCAAAATATCAGCTTTTTACCAAATGCATATGAAAAAAAATTGTCTGTCTGTCTGTGTGTTCCGGGTAATCTCTGAAACCACTGTGCTGATTTTGACAGGACTTTCACTGTTGGATAGCTGATACTATAAGAAGTAACTTAGATTATTTTTATGTCAGTTAGGGTTCTTTGTAAAAAAATAAAAGCCTTAACAATACCTCTGTTTCTTGCAAAATTTTTGATAACTTAGCTTTAACCCACGCGATTCTCATGAAACTTGGAGTGAACCTTTGTTATTGAGAACAATATGATGTGAAATAAAAAATGACCTTCAACTCCTCAATCTTCATGACGCAGGGATACTGCCTGCATAAGCCGTAAGAGTTAGCTATTTTTTGTTTACATATTTGGAATAAGGGTCGTTAGCATAAACATACGGTGATAAAGTTGATCTTGAATTCCTCAACCCTGATGATGCAAGCATACCTACTGGCTAAACTAAAACTATTTGTAATGTAACAAATCCACTTTTTAATAATTAGATTTTGTGGATTTTGTTTCATAAATATACAATTTACCTTTTTGTACCACTACCAGCTCTCATCGAAATAAATATATTTCGTTAAAATTAGTAAGTGTACTCGTATAAATCTTCGGTTACATTTATGTTACGTTAACATATCTTTTTAACGCGGTTGAGACCACGAGTTCAACTAGTGTTGAAATAATGTTAGAAGTATTATTGTGTTAATTATTTTAAAATTAAAAGTAAATCTTTAGGAGTCCTTCTTTGTTATTGTTGAAAAAGAAATAGTTGTGTTTTGTTAGTTCCAAGAAATGTTCGTAAGGTTGAGTTAAATTCGTTCATTAGATAAGTATGATAGAGTTGTTACAAAATTGCAACTTCTTGTTCGAAGTTATAAAACTATATTTGGTCCACGTTAAGTTCAAAAAAACACCAACCAAAAATTATACAAGTTATTGTCAACAAAATTAAGTGTAATATATATATATCAATCTTTACGAAGTTACTTATAACAAATGACTATAAACTATCTTTGCACCAAGTAAGAGAACTTACATATAAAAATATTAAACTTTATTATTCTGATCGAAGCAGATAGCAGAACTAATCAGTATAACTATAAGTAATTTAATTTATTACTTTTGGAAATCTCATATAAGTAGCTCTTACTCACCTAATGTAATAAAGCAAAGTCATTTTCCTCTTACAATACAGAAGAAATCATCTGCTTCAGTTATAAAACTGTATTTTTATTGCGTTAAATTCAGACGACTTCCTGAAGCAATATTATTTCCTCAATCCAAGTTTTTACACATTACTTGAAGCATAGGGGAAATAGGGGAGAACCGGAACGCTCCAAGTTATTTACAGGCGGATCGCTACAGTCAAATTTCCCGCACGGCCCCATGCGTAACTTTCACACAAATTTCCTTCAAACGCCGCTCGCAACCGAGAGAAAAGTTGGACGTTTTATTTTCCTATACCACTTTGATATTAATAACTTTTGTATATTGAAGAACCTTTACATTATTTGTAAGACAAAGTTGTGTCGTACTTCAGTATCAATCGGATTTAAGTAAAATTTACGTTCACACCTATATTAATATTATAAATCAGTAGAGTTTGATTGGTTGAATGGGCTAATCTCAGGAATATATATAACATAATGTATATACAACATCACGCTATTTTTGTTTGTTTATTTTTCTTATTTAGTAGCAGGTGAAACCGCGTAGCACTCCTAGTTACAACATAGCAAATGACCATGCTACCTGATGGTGAGAGGTCATTGCATATCGGCAGGCATAATAAGTTTCCAAAAGCATCAATTCCTATCTCAAATTGAGCATACATTGAAAGACGTTCTATACATGACTCAAGTCACGTATAGAGCGCAGACAGGCTTCTGCTTAAAGGAATGGAAAGGATTTACTACCCTTAAATATTTTATCAGAGAAATAATTAGATGCAATGATTCTGATAATTATGGAAACTGTCAATTTACAATTTGTTCAATGTATGACAACTAACTTTCGATTATTTAATCCGCAGTCGACAACAGTCCAACTGGTTGCGGGCAGCCGTTAAATATTTACTGCGCCGACCGTCGCGTCAATATCTGTGGGACACTAGTGAAAGAGTACGTGATATGAGTGTGAATTTTTTAGTGATTTTTTCCAACATCGCTTGATGCATCATGGACAATTCATAGCATTCTGTTGTACCAAGTTCCCGTAGACTATCCAAGTTTAACGTTCTAAATATTTCATCCGATCATTCAATTTGGCCTCATACTCTATGCATACGGAGATCTTTACTGTACTTTCCACGTATTCGATTTTTTTATACTTATTATTGGTCTGACTTCATTACTCATATTTACGGCTTTTTTTTTACTCCTCTTAGGTAAAACAAGCCTAACATACGATAAAACATGCAACTTACATGTCAGCATGTACAAAGAGCGCTGCCGAGTAAGATTACAGTGCATATTACAAACAGGACTGCTCGCATCAAATAAAATGTCTACGTTTTACTTTGTAGCGATGCACCTCTACATTTGAAATGAAATTCACATTTAGAAGACAACATTTCATGTAAAAAGTACTTACTTTACTTAGCGGAGTAATAGCTCACTAGAGCGAGGCGAAGGGGTGTAATGGAATGAAATACAAGAATGCGACAATCAAAAACAAAACGAGAGAAAAGCATTAAATCAACTTCACTCGTGAATAAACGTTGAAGTTATATTGAATTGACATTTTTATGACACTGAAGAAGCAAACAAGAATGTGGTTCAGCTGATGGTAAGTATTCACTGACGCCGATAGAGATCTGTAACCAACTTCATATAGATTAATTGATAGTAGACCTAGTAGTAGACTCCCTCTATTTTTAGCGTGAAGCAGTTATCGCGTTGCGGCGGAAGGATATGAATGCTGGCTCACTTTCTTATGAGACGACCATTCTATTTCTCACAAGTAGCAACACATCCGTAATTGACTTCAGATGGAACGCCTATTATATATGAAATTGTTTACAGATGTCCATGGATAAGCACTGCCATAAAATGGATAGCATGCTCGTTTCCTAGCTCAATTTTATATAAAAAGGCTATTTACAGATTTGTTGTCACTTCTGAGGACTTAGATGGTCGCCTCATACAAGACAGACGAATTCCACATCTTCGACCAAAATGCAAAAAATGCTTCACGCTGGTGATAGACGAGAGTGGTACCGCCTCGGTCGGACCATATTATTTCTACAGCCTTTCAAAATATTCTCATATTGTTTTATTTGATTTGTTTTGTTCGATAAAGCAAATAAATAAATGTCATTAATATTACAAAAAAAATAACAGTAAGCAATCGTAGTAGCGTAGGTATTAAAAAATGATATTAGTGATATGTCCCTTTGCTCTAATATCTAAAAGATCCGCGGATCGAGCGCGCCACCGCCCTTACCTTTATTTCTTTCAAGACATCCATGCTTTAGAACCCAAGATATTGAATGAACTTTAAAAAAACTCAAACAACTTCAAAAATATGTTTGCTTTACATTTTGCCGCAAACTGGTAAAAATACGTCCTTTTAATTTGATGAGATGAAATATTACATTAAAATATCAACAGCTCGTATTTTTATACAAAACTTAGAAGTAGAGAAGTTCAGCTGAGCAGAAAATATTCGAAACTAAAAATACAATAAAAAATACATCACTAAAAGAGTATACTCCGTAAATTAGAGGTACGAGTGCCTCGAAGCTTTGAAGTTTTTCAGTAAAATAAACAAGTTTTTACTTTCTTATAAGAAATCAATTCATCATACTGACCCTAATGGTGGAGTGGTCATCATACCGATCTAACAAGAATTGGGTTCCGGGTTCAATGCCCGGCCAGATGTAATTTATCTATTATTTATCTATTATTTATTTATTTTTTATTTTATTTATCTGGATGTTATTTAGATTTTTGTACTGTGCCTGGGTGCTTGTGTATTTATTGTTGTATGTTCATGGCACCTACGACAGAGAAGAAAACCTTAGTGTAGGGCTATGAAAATCAACACGTTAATTTAAAGTGTCAGCACTGTACAATCAGAATGAAGTTTTATAAAAGGCGCACATTGCCGTAAAGACAACTTCATAGAGAAAGGATTGTTGTCAGTATTACGCTTGCATGGAATTTAATAACGTGAGAGTTGGGGACAAATAGAACACGTGGCGAGTGGTCGCCGCGGTCCGACTTTTGTTACTTGTTCATTTTTGCCACTCTGCCTCTTTTGCAGTTTCCCCACAGGCTGTGAGACTAAATGAATTGTGGCTGGATGTACTGTTTTTACCAACTTCCTTTCGAAGTGTAGATCTTGGGCTTTAATTTTAATATACGTTTTTCAAAATTTTCTATTGTAGTATGCTTGTAAGAACCAGATTTTACGTTTAACGTAATTGTGATGTGTAGCTATTATGTAATGTCGATTAAGCAGTCATATTACAATCGCGCTGTCAAACCTGTCGGAACTAAGTACAACCATGTAAATCGACGTTAATTTTAAGACATAAATGTGTGAATTAGAGCAGTATTTTTACAAGGCAAATTACTTCAAATTATACAACACTGTCCCAGGGATTGGCAAGTCTGCTTAGGATTTGGGAGACTTGCGGTCATCGTCGCCAGGTGACATTTCGCGACTTCGTCACATATCTTCGGAAGTTTATAAACTTCAACTATTTATATTTTGAATATTCAGTTATTGTACTTATCTATATACAATAACCTAATTAAATCCTTGTTATTAAACATTATCTTAAGGTTTGACAGAAAAATATTTGCCTTAACGATGTGAAGAAAGCACTTAAGCAAATATAAAGCAGATCGAAGCGGCGCTTGGATTATTGAAATGTTCAGCGCCGCGAGCGGCATTTGACTCACTGAATCACGTACATAACTCACTTCTAGCGCACATTCATATTCACTTGCATTGATAAACACGATTTATTTTGTTGATGTACTAAGAGTTTTTTTTTTGAGGGAGGAAACTTTCAAAAGGTACCTGACGCCGTAACCTGACCTGACTATGTGGGGTAATATTAAATGTATTAGACCCTCCCGGTGGCCGTCCTCGGCGCTGTGAATGGGGCTCCGAAATCTCCAAAGGAACGCAACCGGAGTCCTCTGAGTGCGTTGTCCAATGTACCAAAAAGTCCTGTTGAATTGTCTACGCGAGAGTAAATCATAATTTGCGGCGTCGTAAATATTAGCATCATGTCAACCTGCTTGCTCCTACGTGTTGGACGAGGTATGATTGTCCGACAGATTTATTGTATCGCAATGCAGATGCATCACCGATTAAACCTTATCTTGTTCCCATGCTTTAACACCTGACATAGGTGTTTTAAACAACTTTCTAACAACACCATGACCATAACTAATTTGTAGGCCACAACCTGCATACGAGTATTCTGTAAATATATATTTTTAAGTGAAAACTTGCTTAGCCGTGTTGAGCACTTTTCGGTAGGAAATAGTTATGGGTTCGCGACACCGACATGCTAATGTTAATTGAAGTATTCACAGATTTGACGTTAGATGGCGTTAGTAAGGCGTTAGTGCTGGACGATCTTTGTTTCCTGGATTCCACTATAGGAGCCATTACACGCGAAACGATCAATACTGGACGAAAATAAACCATAGATGGTGACTCAGTTTTCAGGATTTCAAGATAGTGGTAGTGCTGAGTATGGTAGAAGTAGCAAATGAGGTTGCAGTCCACCTGATGTTAAGTGGGCACAAGCGCCCATGAGCATAGTCAATTCCAAACAAGATAACAATCCTTTTTGAGGTTGACCAAAGTTGAGTTGCTATCTTTGAGGCCTAAATTGGAACGTCTCGAATAAATATGCTTTCCCCTTACCACATGTAACTTATTTTTATTGCATTAAAAATATAAAATCCGTTCGTCATCAAACCATTACTGAATGCTCCTAGAATCTGCTTAAATCCCTACGATTAGATTTAACAAATAATAGTTATATGAAGTAATTATTCGTATATTCCAATTTGTTTCCTTGGAAAGCAGATATTTACACCACTCAGCTTTCACTATTGGATATGACCATTATTTAACTTAAAATTTGTTAAATTTAAGTAATTATATAAAGTTCATTAAGGTATTAATCATTAAAATATGTCGAATTAAAGCTTCTGTATATCACAGTAAGCTGTGTACCTCCAATTATGATCGTCAGAATTAATCCTGACGAATGCCTGGCGCCGATAGTGATTACAACGGAATAAATATGCGAATGTCGACTTCGCAAACTGTGCGACGTTTTTCCAAAATGAAATTGGACACTGCTCTGCGAGCGGACGATAACTTTCATCCCTGAAACTGGAGGAAGCCTTTCCCGAAGCTGGAGCGATCTTCAACACGCTTCTGCAATCGAATTAGAAACAGTTAAACTCAATTAAGTAGAGATTTTACACCACGAGAGATAATGGTTTAATTTTGACTTAAGATAAAAAGGAGATTTATCTTATTATTATATTTTACTTGCGACTCGCTTAGTGTGGTGCGAAATATCTGACAATACATATAGTGCGTACTAACACTACTGCTACGTATTTAATTTCCTAAAATATCCTATCTACGTATTAAATATTTCATTTTAAAGGTAAAAGAAACTCTTATGAGTTGACTCCACAGGCACCACCGAAACACCCATTTCCGCCATATAACAACAATATCAATCAACAATCATATCAATTATCCAAAGCGTACCAATTTAGTCATAGGGTAGTCATTAGGGTAGCCAAGCATCCGTGGCCAATCTCGTGTAAAAATAATCTAATCTGTGTGATGTGTCTGAAAAGCCACCTCCTTTTATCTCTGCACAATTGAATTTCATTAACTTTCATGTGTAGTTGTGTAAATTGATGAGATAATAAGTATAGATATTATTATTATCTACGGTGATTACAGAAGTCACTGAGCAGCAGTAGCAACTTACCAAGCACCTCAATATTGTAAGAAAAAATATAAATAAAATTTATATTTATCTATTGGTATTAGAATATATTGATAAATTTGGATTCGGATATACAATTATCGAATATTCAGATAGATATTAATTTAAAGTAAACCCACAATTCCTTAATGGTATATGAATTCAATATAAATAAAAATATTTTTAACATAATCATAGAGAAACTACATAAATAATACAAAAGCTACAAAGCACAAACACAAAAATACATAATATTCGTATGTAAAAACTAGTAAAAAACTTTACTTTTCTATTGCTTTTATTTAAATCAAATTCTCGTAAACATTCAATAGCCTCATTGAATACAAAATTTACATACGTGTTCCCATGCGGAAACCGTCACACGTTTAGGCATACGTCCTACCACAAACTAGAAAACATTGTAGAGGAAAAAAAACGGTGTTTCCAAAACGCCGTTTTGATCAAATATGAAAATAGTTAAAATAGGTTTTTAAAGCTATTAAAAATTAATAATCATGTACATTTTTTATATTTCTGAGAGTCGCGTGTAATGTTTTTTTATAGTATGGAAGTAGCAAACGTGCATGCAGCCCACCTGATGGTAAGTGGCTACTGCCGCCCATAGACATCTATAATCAACCCGAGATAAGATCAAAGTCTGACCTAAGGTTAGCCACAGAAGCATTGCTACCCCTGAGGGCTAAGATGGAATGCCTCGGAAAGTATGTCTCCCTTATCACTACTGTCAGACTAGAACACTACAGCACATAACATTACTATTGTTAGGCAGAAATAGGTATGGGGATGGTGTTTCCGGAGTCGAACCACAATGAGTTCTACCATCTTCTATAATTAAAGTACACAGTTTAGATACGATAACTTTGAACATAGTCATGGAAGCTTGTCCCGATTGTCTGTCTTCCTCACAAAAATATCGGTTTTGATAGATACCTTTCATAAACTTAGCATTGACATATGTAGTAATGATCTATTAAAATATCCAGTGCTAAAAAACGTCAAACAAAGTTATACAAAGAAAAAAAGACAAACTCACTGAGATTCTCCCCGGATCTTTTCAGTTGAAGTCGTGTTCCGATCCGGTGGTAGCGTAAGAAACATAATGTAACTGATAATGTCTAAGTGCCTCCGTAAACCTATGCAAGATAAAGACGTTTAATTTCACTAAAAGCCACCAAACCCTGTTTCTAGAAGATTGTATATCTCCCATCGCTTTTTCGGTCTTTGTCTAACAAGTCCGTGGACCCGATGCAATGCTGTTTGCAAGAATCAGGAGTGATCCCCTGGGACTACCCTTGTTCGATAGTCGTTGGAGAAATTCAGCTTTTGTGTTTGTTTTGAATTTTCAATATCCCATTACAAGTTCAATTGTGTATACCAAATTTGATTTTATTTTTGGTACTAAATTTCACTTTATAGCTTTCACATAACATAATAAATACCGTAACTGCCTTCAGAGTGCAATATTACTCAGATTTAAAGATCTCCGTTTATTCAGACTGGGTGTCGATAACGTACTCAATTTTACACACAAATCAGCTTATTTGCGTTGGATTATTCTGCTTTGATATCTAGGCCTCAATATATTTGCAATCGAATTAGGAAGAAAACAATTATAAGTAGTAAAGATTATTTATATTTATACAGGAACTGCTTTAAATAAATACTTATTTGCGAATTTTCCTTCCCGTAAAAAAGAGAAAATAGCGTAAGATTTTTTATTTTATTTTTAATAACATTTTTTTATTTAATTTTTTTAAAACACTACAGTGGTTTCCAAACGATTACTAACGGATGATTTTAATATTTTTAAAAATCGTTTGTAATTTACTTTTTTAATTTAAGAAGAGAGGTTCATAAAATACCTGAGCCCCGCTCCAAGAAAATTTTAAATACTTAAATAGGATATTTAAGTAAACGAAAGTTTAAAAGTTTTAATCCCCCGATTAACAGCTAAACGCTGTTTAAGAAGAGCAGCAATTTGGGCAGGTAGCTCGGAACTTACAAGTCGGATCGGAAAATCAATCGGAGCACGGAACAGCGGGGAATTAAAAACTCCGCAAGTGTTCCTCGCTGTTTGAAGATAAAAGACCGAATTCTTCCGAACGTTAATCGCAGTCTCCCCTGTGGGGTGGGTGAAGGAAGTTTGTACTCCGGCTCAAAGGCTTTTGTTGTGGATTAACAAGTCCGCGTATAAATTATTTGCGGCGCCGCGACCACTTTTACATCGATAAGCGACTCTCTTCTGTTGTCCTGCTGTGCTGGTAGTTTGGATATTATCTATTGTAATATTACGTATGTGTGCACGTCTGTACGGTTGTGAGTATTGCTCTTACTAATTTTACCTCTAACTAATTAACCTAATCATGCATTTGAATATATTAAGTGACAGTTGCTATTCATAGTTTTCTTAATAGTAATATCCTAAAAGCACATTTACTTTGAACATTTTCTTATTTCACATATTTGAAAATAACTTTATTTTTCCCAAAGATTTATTGGTTTCAGAAAAGTAAGTTATCGCTGTACACTAAACGAGGAGGGAAATAAATTAGAAAGTGGGACATAGTAAGGCACTTATTGTGTCAATAGTGCTTGAGAAATTTATTGGACGGCCGCGACCTTGAAGCGGCAATCTCCTGCTCTTTCTCAGAAAGGAGAACACTTAACTTCTGTATTAAATAAAAAGATAGTGACATCGAATACTTTGCCTCCAAAACGTTGTTATAAAGTTGTTATACCGATAAGATGTTTCCTTTTGTGATTAATTTTAAATGTTCTAATAATTTTTCTACGCAAGTATTTTCTCTTGTGTGATGGATACATTGGATACATATAAAGGCGAATATGCAAACAGCCAAGCCCAAAACAGAAAAATAAATTCATCATTCAGATATCGGTCTTACCCGAGATCGAATCCGGAACCCACTGCGTGTCAAACCGGTGTGGTGACCACTCTGTCATGCGTCGTCATATACATTGTCTTCATACAAGATTTATATACATATATACTTACAGTCATATTCCGTACTGCTATTTATATACTTAAATATTTTCTCAGTTAATATGTGTTACAAGTTGGGAAAGGTACATTTTTGTATCATTGAAAAAAAAAACATTTTTTTTATTCATGAAAATGAGTTCACGAGGACAAAATTGTCATGATGAACAAAGAAAAAATGCCAGTTATCTTGAAGTCAATTGTTTTATGTAGGTACACAAGTCT
>DWLI01004450.1:0-10841 GCA_018249915.1 Cecropterus dorantes dorantes
GAACCGTTCATTATTCTGGATAATCAATTTGAGTGTACACCAAAAAATCATTTATTACCTCCTCTATCTATCTAACCAACAACTTAACTAAATTGGCTAAAATCGGGCACCGTTACTGTTGTCGTATACATGTACATATTGGTTATTCAAATATATAAACATACATAAAACTCATCCGTTAATGAGTGACTGACTGACAGACAACGCACAGCCGAAACTACTGAGCGTAGAAAGTTGAAACTTAGTATGAAGATCCCTTAGGGAGTGTAGAGGAGCACTAAGAGAGTATTTTGGAATTTCCACTCCGAAGTCGGTGTAAAACTTGTATATGAAAGTTCTACACCGTTTAAGTTAGTGACTTGAAAATTTAAATCTTAGTAGGCTATATAACACCACGCTATGTTTATTTGTTTGTGTGTGTGTTGTTTTCTTATGTAATTGCGTGTGACACCGCGAGGCACCTCTAGTCACCAATAAAAATATAAGTTGGTAAATATGATTATATTTTTATAAATTGTTACATACACGTACATTGATGGTATCTTTGTTATCACGACTTGTTAACACGGTTTTGTGAGTTACTTTCTGTAAGTATATATGAGTCAGATATTTTTACAATGATTGTATTGGTGTAATTTCCCGAGTAATGACGTCGCGATGTCAACGATTATTGGAAAACATGATTCAAATTATGCAAAGTTCGTACTTCGCCACAAATCTGTGGCCCTAGTGAAAACGAGTATAAGTCGTATTTTGCCCAGATTGATTGTACCTAAATTGTTAGAATAAATGATAACTATCCACAAATCCCGCTTTTTTAAGTTAAGCTTTTTTAGAATCATTGTAATTTAAAATTCGATGAAACGAAAAAGCCGTCGCTGGCACTATACTATACTATGCCCTTTCTGAATCGCGTAAGAGCTTAAGTTTGGCATGTGCGAAATAAGGTATCGGAATATAGGCTGCAGTGATTACTTAATCGATTTATTTAAACTATAAGTCTTAGTGCCCTTATGCAAAGAAATATTTTATTATATATTAAGTTTCACTTCTGCCGTGTGGGAAATTCACACTTTGATTTCTAAGATCTATCGATTGATCCGTTTCTATAAAAAAATGGCATAAAAGGCAATTTGACAAAATTCAAACTTATACCCATTTTCACCAGGGGCACAGGAATTATGTTAATACGGGTCTTTTATTTATACGTGAAATGTAACGCCTACTTAACCTTGTCCTTGACAAAAACGATGTGTGGAAAAAAATCGCTATTCCACGAATAAATATCGTTAGTGCGTAAATATTTATACTCATGTTCATCGCTGTTGCATCTTTCGTCGCAATTCGATTGTAACGAGCTTATTAATAGGGTTTGAAGTGTTTCTTGTCGCGCGGTAACACTTGTGATCGCGTACAGCCGCGTGACAAGAAAAAATCCTTAGAGTGAGAAGGATTCCTATAGGCTAAATTCACTGATCTAAATCGCAATGATAGACTTTACTAAACTTTACAAAATTTATTTAGAGAACTCTCAGCTATGCTTTGCTCTCTATTGTGCGGTTTCTTTAGCAAGGAAGATCAATTTTCAAATTAGTACGTTATCACTGCTTAAATCACATAATCACTGCTTAAATAATTGTTACCATTTGATATAATTACCATAATTAGTATAACAGCTTATTAATATTATAAATGGGAAAGTTTGTCCGTATGTATTTATCTACTATACTTTTTGAGGCATTCCATCTTAGTCCACAGGGGTAGCAACTGTGGCTAACCTTGGGTGAGACTTTGATCTTACCTATGGTTGATTACTGATGTCCATGGGTGGCAGTAGCCACTTACCATCAGGTGGGCTGCATGATCGTTTGCTACTTTTTAAAACTTTTATTAATATTTTTGTGTTTTATTTTCAGATGATGAAATAGACGCATTGCCTCTAATGGCAACGCTAGGTCCTATTTTAATGATATTAGCCACGTATCTAGTATTTGTACTTAAAATAGGACCAGCGTTAATGACGAAGAGAGAACCATTCAAACTTACAACCACCTTGTTACTATACAATATTATACAAGTAGCATTCTCAATTTTCCTAGTTCAAAAGGTATGTTTAAACTTTTAGTACTTAAGTTTAAGTGTTATGAACAAGCTACGAGTCATTATGGGCATGATTTATCTGTGTGTGTTCTCTAATATTGTGTGTTAGTGTTTCTGTGTGTCTTCTTATCCCACATTAAATAAATTTTGTGTTCTGATATAAACATTTTAACAAGGGAGCTGGAAGAAGAGAGACACTTGTGATGTTGTTGCAATATTAACCTAAGAATTATATCCGTGGCCAGGATTGGCTTGGACTACTGCCTGGAGGCAGTAGCCCAATCCAAACATGTTTAGGCTTTACTACGTTGTGCATGCGCTTTGCAAGTAGCTAGTTACCACTGTAGTCTGAGGATTAAACTTACCATCGTTTACCTCAAATAGATGTATATGTCGTTATTATTTGTAGACCTCCAAGACCTGCAGTGACCTCTATTGTTGGATCGTTATCAGGTGTATATACATTAATTTGCTACTTCTTTAACATCAATCTAAGTTTAGCTGTGAGTTAATATGTTAAATGTACTTGTGCTATTAATATTTTATCAAGTTTTTAATTATTTCCAGTATTTCCGGTTCCTTTTGGAGTCAGGGTTCGCACCAACGAAATGTTACATGACTGAGCCTACGGATCGTAATACGGTAATATCACGAATGAAAATAAATCACTCTATATCTAGATTTATCAGTAATGATACATTTCTTTAGATTTTAATATATGGGCTTCAGTGGACAATCTGTTCTCCTCCCGTTGTTTTCCTTTTGTTATCATAATCCACACCAACACTTTGTCTTATTTTTTGGTATCCCTCAAAAGAAAATGATTTAGACAAAAGTCTACCACGCTCGCTTTGTACCTATTGGTATAGTTCACACTATAAGCATTTCTAAACATAAAAAACCATAACTTTGATAAATTCGAAGTGTCAGTAGGAGAATAATCATCATTATCGGGCTTAAATCTGAAATATAAAATAGTCTAAGAACTTGATAAATTAGGAAAAGCTAACATGATTTTTCGACAATGCGATGATATGTCAATAATGAAACAATGGAACTATTATTAATACTGTTATATCATTTACAGGTGTTTCTAGGTATCTGGCTATACTTTGCCGCCAAAGTATCTGAACTTCTCGATACCGTGTTCTTCGTTTTGAGGAAGAAGGACAACCAAGTCACCTTCCTCCACCTGTACCATCATTCGATCATGGTTATCGGAACTTGGAGTTTCCTGAAGTACTGGCCTTCTCATACCCTCTACTTCATTGGATTCTTGAACTCTCTCGTCCATGTCTTCATGTACACGTACTATGGGTTATCTGCTTTGGGTCCTAATGTGGCTAAGTATTTATTCTGGAAGAAATACATGACAAAGTTTCAATTGGTAAGTAATTGTGCTAAATTATGATAGCACGTCTATTTTAATCTTGATAAACTTTTTATTAAATTATAGAGAAGAAAGCTTGAAAGTAGTATATTTTCAAATCGAGTCTTACTACTATTAATAATCAAACTATTAATAAGAATAATCTAGAATGTGGTAGAGCCTTCTGTGGTTTGATACCGGAAGCACCACTTCCTACCTATCTCTGCCTAATAACAGTGTTATGCACTGATGTGTTCTGGTCTGAAGAGTTTGGTAAGGGACATATACTGAGAGGCTTTCAACTTAGTTCTTAGGGGGTAGCGATGCATCTTTGGGCAACCTCCGGTAAGACTTTGATCTTGGGTGGCAGTTACCACTTACCACCAGGTGGACTGCATGCTCGTTTGCTACTTCTGTATTATTTAAAAAAAAGAAAATGTTATTGTAGTTTTTTTATATCACATTTAAAATTTATTTTCATTTCCAGGTACAATTTGTATGTATTATCGTTCAATACGTTACTGCGGTTATGACGTCAGAATGCCCTCCGTCTAAGGGTCCAGCCACCTTTATAGCCTGTAATACCGCCTTTTTCCTCATTCTCTTCTTGAACTTCTACCGACAGAGCTACAAAAACTCACACAAGCGTATTGAATCCAAAAAATCTAATGGTGATCTAAATGGTGAAAAAATAAAAAGTACGTGAAAGTATTAGAATAGGTAATTTAACTTAGTACAAAGTTGATAATTTAATACTTTTAACTACTCTGCGAATTTAAGAAGTACTTATTATAGCATCAGTAGGACTATCGTGGTGTAATTTTGTGTAGTACCGAAATCTTTACCTATATTCTGTTGACGTGTTATATTGTCTAATTCTCCTTAGTCTGTATTTTCACCTTATACTTATTGTCAGTCTATTTATATCTAATTTTAATTAATCGACTGTCTCTCATTAATCTCCGGTTTCGATCTTAATCGACTTATTATCGATTATTTAATAAGAGTATATGGAGTTAAATTTATCTTCTGCATCTGCGTATACGTGAATTTGTCATTGTTTGTGATATTTAAGACATTGGAAGTTGGAGGTAACCTTTTACTGATATATTAATGTTAATAGTCGAAATTGTGGTACTAGGGTTAAGTTTTTTGTATTCCAAATTATATAAAGTGTACTTTTTAATTGTATAATGTTAAACTACTCATATACCTAATATATTTATTGTCAACTCTTCCGAATTGAATAAAATTTGAGTCCTCATATCATCAAATACTAGTGGGCACAAACACATGTATATATCATTATCTTTATTAATATCGTAAAGCTGAAGAGTTTGTTTGGTTGAACGCGCCAATCGCAGGAACTACTGGTTCGAAAAAGTATTGTTGTGTTGAATTGTCAATTTATTTAGAAAGGCTACATAACAAGCTACGTTTTTTTGTTTGTGTATTTCGTATGTAATAGCATTTGAAACCGCGGGGTACAGTTTAATGAAAGCTGTACCAATGCGAGTTGATAAGAGAAAGCAAGGATTTGTGGCTAATCCGTGCTTGATGTTTTAAACCGTGATTACTTCGATGAGGTTCTAACTGGAACAATCGGCTTTACGTACCCTCTCCGCTTAACATACCGTTGCGAGAAGTTTGGTCAACAGCGCTCACCCATCCATCTTGCGATCACGCCCGACAACGCCCATATAATGCACAGGGCAGAGAACAAATTTCATACATCATACAAATTTATGGATAGGTATTATTACTTCATTTTTTTAACATTTTTCATGATATGAACTGTTAATTTGGATTAATTATTATAATTTCATTTATTATAACAAATCCAAGGCTAAATAAAAATTGTTAACGTATTTTATAAACGTGGTATTATTATTATACAATTAGTATAATTACAAATGTAAAAATTTTGTTAAACAAACCTTTGTGTAACCTTTATGTTTTAATTATGTTTGTACTACTCGACCAAGCTAACTCAACGAACGGAAGACATGCGGTCTCCCTTCCCGGCCCCGCCTCATGCACCGCTCTCGCCCTAGTGCCGTACGCACCTAAACTCCCTAATCTGTTTGGATTTAAGATAATAAAATAAATAAGCAAATAATACTTTGTTGTACTCATTAATTTTTGTTACAATGATAAACAAACTAAGTAAAAAAAGCGTTGTTTAAGTATAAATTATTGAGACAGAAATTTATTAAAATTTGCGTTTTATCAACATTTCAATCAATATATGTACAATTTTACAAAATATTTTACAAAAATCATTATTGCTATTTTTTGTCCTTACTACTCGCGAGCTTGTGAGTGTCGTTGACACGTTTGACATTCGTCTAGTTAGCTTGGTCGACTTGTACATACATATGCATATACTTTAACGTACAATAAATTAGTTTGCCCACTAAAAAGTTTATATATACGCTAGGCCTTCTGCTTTCTCTTATGGCATCAGACTTATCAATCTTATGTAAAGCCACGAGAACAACCAAACATAAGTTCCTCCTCGAAAATGAAAAATGAGACAATATACTTTACATATTGCTTAAAACAAATAACAATCTTCTGTTAATACATATATATATACGATCGATCGCGCATGATGCTCGTTTGCTTGAAGCTATACTCATACACACACATACACGCACACACACACTCCTATAAATACCCCAGGAGCATAACGTCAAGAAGTCTATGAGTAAAACATAGTCCGATGTTTACAATTACAGTTTTAATTTTATATATATTAAATATAAATATTTTCATTTATTTAAAACAAATTGTAATATATGTACATTGTACACTCATCATTTTTAACTAGATATTTATATTTATTCGTGAATCAGTAACAAAACGTGACTTTACGTGACGCGTGTAACAAGAGGCATTTCTAGATAGCTCCAAAGGAATATCTGACTAATGGGCGCTTTGAAAAACCCACTAGTTTTTCTGAAAGCGTTGTGTACTTACGAAAGTAAAAAATCTAGACAAGTTATTTTATGTAAAAAAATTCTAGTTCTAAATGAAAATATTTTTTATCTCATTTGCATGTGCACAATCCTAAAACATAAATAAAAGCCATTTCAAAAATGTTTGCCACTTTTCGTTCTTTTGCCACAGTTACGTTTGCTTTGTATGCTAATTTTGGAAAAAGGCCTACCTACTTTTCTGTTATGCAGACAGTACAATTATGTTGGTACATAATTTGGGAATTTTATATTTTCATGCTAAGTGTAATAAACCTGTGTTATAAATACTTACTGTAAAGTGATTTTTGATGTTTGAGGGTATTTCTGTCTATGATAAACGAAAATTGAAATTATACAGAACTAAAACTTAGAGAGAAACTAACTTAAAAACATTACCCTTCTTCTGACGCGATCAATTAAAACTTATTTTTTTTTAAATTATATATAATCACTATAATTTAATATATATGTACTTATAGAAATAAATCAATAATATTTCTAAAGATCCATAGATGTAACCCTATCTCTATAATTGCAGAAAATACTATTCTCTAAAGTAAGTACATTATAAAATTTCTCACACACAAACCCTCAATTACGATAATGAAAACAAAAAATCGACTAACACACACGTATCGATATTCGCTATCACATATCCGGCGTAACGACGTGCTAAGTGTGACAAACGTTAGTCGGACGTGGCCGCGAACACCCTGACAAGATTACAGAGGGGACCCTAATGGACAGCTTTCGAATAAAATACCCAGAAACACTTATACTATAAAGCGAACTGCATGAAGTTACCAGCGACTGGAGAGTCTATATATAAAAATGATTTTAAGTCTTAAAGCGTCACCCTTGTATACTCATCATTGTCCCACTGCTGGGCATAGGTCTTTTGTCAGCCTAGAAGTTTAAACTACACCGATGATAGGCATCTCACAAGCCTTTTTTTAAAGAATTACTCACGATGTTTTTATTTAACAAGTGAATATTCAATAAATGTAATAAAAATTAAAGGTACACATCACAGAAATTTTCAAAGATGATAGTTTGGAAAACTGAGGTTAAGTAATCATTGACATTTCAGTTATAGCGAGAGACGATTATTAAAGGTTCCGGCTCTTAAATATTAAAACTTTCCTATACTATCCTAACCTATCTTAATAGAAAAAGAAGGCTACTTAAACGTGATCACAGACGTGTAATATTAATATTGTTCAGGGCTAAATTCGATTGGCTTATGTTAGCAAATGTATCTTAACTTCAACTAGCAAAGACCTAATAACGTAAAGTTTTCAAAAGTTAATTAAAACAAAAATATAAATCAAATCGAAATTGGTCCATCCGTTTCTTAACAAGTAGTCGACATCATAGGAGAAAGACACACAGACAGACACGAAATCGCAAAATAGAATTAACGACCCATCTTTTCGTGACTCGTAAGAAATGTTTCTGTAAGTCATATTTATTTGCCGTCTACATATTAAGACATATTAACATCGAATAGATTATTAAATTCAGTAATATATCTCATATGTTATCAAATGTATGACCGCTGATATTATACTTGTATTTATCTAAATATTGCCATGCGCTGAGAGATAGGTATTATGTGTCTGGTTTATATCTTATCAATAATTCAATGAACACTTTACTTCGCTGTTACATATATTAAAGTAATTACTTTCACTTGACAATACAAGTATATAATCTTACTAATGTTATAAAGGCGAAAGTTTGTGAAGATGGGTGGATGTTTGTGGCTTTATAACTCCAGAATTACAGAACGGATCTAGATGAAATCTACAAAAGATGTAGATAATAGTTTGGAATAACACGTAGGGATTTTATTACAAAAAAGTCACGATTCCTGTAAAGTATTTGAAGGAGGTAGAACCCTCTGTGCTTCAACTCCTGAGGCAACATCGCTACATCTGATTTGCCTTCAACAACAACAATACATTCTGTTGGGACTAATGTAGTAAGAGTAGTATGCATTGTTTTTTGACAAAATATAGGTGTTACAGTAAGAAATCGAACCAGTCTATGTAGTATAAAAAAAAATTGCATTCAAAGTAGTACACATTTTACAATATTGTTTAAACCCTTTTAGGTACGTTTATACCTGTAGTAGGGGGCCGCGCTCTCCCCTTATACAATGTCTAAGTACTACAAAGAATATAATTTACCAAACATATTTGCCATATAAGAATTTGAAATAAATAGAAAATAATAATAATAATCACAACAATTTTAACTTTTCTACTTTTTTATCGTGTGTATAATTTATGTAATACAATGTGTGTGTATGAGTGTGCGCGCATGTGTGTTTTTGTGTGCATTTATGTGTATGAGTGTATGTTAGTGTGTTTATGTAGGCATAAAAACATTATACTCAACTCTTGTGCACAAATAAGTACCTGCTTTGGAACATTTCGAAAATAAAGCTGATATTACAAATTAAACGAAACATGCAATTAAATATGGAAGAATTGAGATTTTAATATTAATGACAACCTAAGCGGGATCACTTACATGACAGATTACAAAATAAGTTACTATTAAGTCTGAGGTACAAATAAGGTATTATAATGTTTCCGTTTCTGCAACTCAGTGTAGAAATACATACATCCTTAAGTTCCAAGAATGCTCCTTACGTGAACGACGGAAAGAAAGAAAATTAAAAAATAACTCCTGATATTACGTACAAGCTTAGAGAAAATGTCACGTGATTTTAGATTGAATTTCCTTTAAATAGAATAGGAGCAGTGATAGCCTTGGTTGAAACTTGGTCTTTCAATCGAGGGTACCGAGGTTCGAATCCCAGGCACGCATTATCACTGCTTTACGGTGAAGGAAAACATTGCGAGGAAACCTGCACACCTGAGAGGTCTCTGGAAAAAAAAGAGTTCTCAAAGGTGTCCGAAGTCTACCTATTCGCACTTGGCCAGCGCGGTGGACTATGGCCTAAAACTCTCTCATTCTAAAAGAAGACCCGTGCCCAGCAGTGGGACGATAATGGGTTGATGATGAAATGTATGTAAGCAGCCGCTTATTTATTATTTTTATTTTTATTATTAGGTATGTCTATGTATGTATTTAAGCTTGAAAGTCTATCATTAAATGTTAATGTGTTTTTTCCCACTTGTTGATTACTGATGACTGCTCGCATTAAGAATTTATTTATACGTAAGTAAACGAAAACCTTGAGTAAAGCTAGTATTATTTATCTAGAACTACAGCTTTACTCGTACTCATACCGGTGAACGCAATGCTCTAAATTTTATCTCAAATCGATCTCCTGATTACGATACAAATCTGATTTCAATTCAGATATCGATATAAATTTTGCAGCAATTCGCTCTGACGTCTAACATAGCGCAATATTGTACGGAATCTAGAATATTTCATTGAAAGCGAACACTTTATTTTTAAACAGGACTTAATAATGTTTAAAATAGTAAATAATGAATTGGTTTAAATTCACTCAAAATATTTTTAACGAAATTATGTAATTTAATTCTATTGCGACTATAATTTGGTCTTTTGTTAATATGCTATTTACTACATACATAAAAAACTTAACAACGGTATGCGCCCACACATACCGCCGTCCTTCGCGGGGTCGCCGGGGACGGTCTGAGTTTCCACTCTTGCCGGCCGCAACCCCGGAAGCCCTCTTTTAGTCGGCTCTTACGACAGGCAGGCCGTAGCCCTATTCTAATCCCAAAACTACATGGGCGCAGTCTTCTTAACCCATAGATGATCTCACCTTTTAAAATGGGACAAATTAAAATATTTATCTATACCTACTAATATTACAAAGCAGTAGAGTTTGTTTGGTTGAACGGGCAAATCTCAGTAACTACGGGTTCGAATTTAATTTTGTATTGAATAGTCAATTTATTTAGGAAGGCTATATAACATCACGCTTTATTTGTTTGTTTTTTCCTTATGTAATAGCGGGTGAAACCACGGAGCTTAACTAGTCTTACATAATATGAAACAAGCATATGACCATATCGACCACCACGGCTAAATTCGTCTGTCGATATTTTCTTGATAATACAAAATTCAACAAGCATGCAGACCGCCTCATGGTTAGTAGCCTTTGTACTCCATGGATATCTGTAATAAACACCTAAGATCAATCCTACCTGAGGCTTACCACAAATGCGTTACTATAATTGAGCACCAACTTACCTCATATATGTAAGGTAGTAGAACCAGTGTAGTTGGACCGGGGAAGTACCACCATCACACCTATTTCTAGCGTGAAGCATTTCTTGCGTTTCGATGGAAGGGTGTGGGTGCCGGTACACTTTAACATGAGGCGACCATCTCAGTCCTCGGGAGTAGCAACGCATCTGTGTTTGACTTCAGATAGA
>DWLI01004451.1:0-10841 GCA_018249915.1 Cecropterus dorantes dorantes
ACGATAAAGAAATACAAGAAGCGTTGTTTGATATTTACCTAGATCGCCTGTAAATTAGTGTTTTTGAGTTGTGTTATTATTCAATCCAAGCTGCGAAATGTATATAAATAATAACTACTGAAATTATAATTAACATCGATGTCAAAATAATTGATTTTTCATTATCATATTATGGCACAAAATCAAACCATGTTTACTAAAATAGTGATGGGACGTAAAAACCGTAAATTTTCAGATGAATTATTTAATGAATTTTAAAATATAAAATATATTTTTTTATGTCATTGTTTTATAGTTTGAATATGGAGTGGAACCTGAATACCTTCGCTACACCCCAGAACCGCCGCCGTACGCGCAATGCGATTTCACGCCATTAGGTGCCATGGACGCAATAAGGTTTGTATACGAGTTTGTTTTATGTGTCTATAGTGTAGATACAATTTAAATTATTTATTTTAGTACTTCAACCAAACTACAATAATATAGTTTATCATTTTGAAATGGCAATACATTTTTGATTTTGAATTTCATTTCAGACTTGTTATGTATTTGCCTGCCTATGCAGGAAACATAGGTTTAATTGCGTGCGGCTGCTACCCGTACCTATTGATATGGAAATAAATCAATCTGTGAATTACTACCATGTTGTTGGTCGATTTCCGTCTCTTAAATATTTCACAAGACTAAAGTCATAGCTTGATGTAACTAAATCTATAAATAGATAAACAAAATAGTTTTATTTATACGTCTGAAGTGGCAAATAACATGCAGTCCATCTGATGGTAAGTGGTGAAGCGAGACCACACCCTTTCACCGAAACTCAAATACCGCTTCATGTTAAAAATAGGTATGGTGGTAATACTTACTTACGTTAATACCCAGAAACATGTACATGTGTGTTTCGTACATTACCTCTCACTATTACCGCGTCGATCCTCCCAGATACATGTATATCATCTCTCACTATAACCCCCTCCAGATACTTGTCCCGGGGCGGCGGGCGCAGGGCGCGGCGCGGGCGGCAGTGCGGCCGCTGCGGCACGCGAGCCTTGCCCGCCGCGAGCCCCGCGCGACACCCGCTGCAGCGGGCGTACGACGCGCGCTTCCTGGCCGCGTGCAGGTGTGTGCAAGCGATACGCTCACCACCACCGTCTCCCCCCTCCATTTCTTTTTCTTTTCTTATAAATTACTTTCTTAACGAACTGTATGCCTCATAGATTTCACCAATTCGATTTAATTCTCTTTTGTTTAACGCAATATGTTTATTACTTTTTTAATCCACTTCAAAAAAGGAGGAGGAGTTCTCAATTTGACTGTATTTTTTTGTTGTAACTTAGAATTAGAAACTAAATAAAGTTTTCGTGATTAATCAATAACAATTATTTTAAAATTAGCTTCTTAAAATACTGTCCATATAATAAATATATTTATTTGAAATAAATAATAATCCAATATTATATTATGTTACAGGTGTGGTGGCAAATGGACTCTCTTTTGTAATATCCAGACCTCAAATTAAGTTACTTTAGTTATAAGTTAAAAATAATGTAATTTATACGTATTTGTAAATAAATAAAAAGTGTATACAAAATGTGTTTCAATATATTATTATAGTATAAACCATTCGTACACAGACAGTAGTTCGTCTGTACAGCCGGTTTGCTTATCATGAATAGTTTTCTGGACATATTCGTTTGAAACTGCATCTGAAGTAACACAAATGATCAGATCTTTAGATAATCAAAGAAGCCTTAATAAGTCTTTTAATATAAACTAGGTCCATATATCTTATGTCGAAAAATCACTTTACTGTTACGACTCTCACTTGCGATTCACTGTACGTATAACGATGAAAATACATACGACAAATTTGCATAGTAATAAGAAAATAACGATATATGTATCGTGGAGATATGTGTAACGTGGAGAGAACACTATAAAACGTACAACACGCAATAGATCAACCATTGCGTGGTGATAAGCAAAAAAATAATCCAATCCTGAAGGAATATCTCACGTTAAATACGAGATTCCAAAAGCATTGCAATGTCATAAATTAATTTCAATCGTTTACATATGGTTTAGAAGAAAATGAATAAATCATTAAATCTGTAATTTATTTGACCCTGGCTTGTGCCGCTTGTTTATATTCAGTGTTTTCTTCATTCTTAAGTTTTTCTTGTAAATTTGTTGACTTTAGCCTTCTCTTTTTACTTAATACAATAATTGGAGTATAATTTTGCAAACTAGTAATGAGTAGGTTATTTAATCAGATGTATATTGAGAAAAGAGAGTATATTTACAGGAAGGGAAAACGTATCTAAGAATCTCAGTGAAAATCTCAACAACCTACAGTAACTTATTCACCTGATCGTTTTATTCAGGTCAATATTATCAGATTATTGAAGTGAAGTTAAAGTTAAGTTTTAAATATAAGCGTAACCTACATAATTTACCTAATGTTATCCGTGTTAATAGGTATTGTTCATATATATTATCTATTCATATCGTATACATTATATATTCACAACATGGAATAAAAGAATGATATGCCTCTAAATTATGATTAAAGATAATTTTTCACAGAGAAACTTTGAGCGTGTATATCATGCACCATCCTTGGTAACACCCTGATCTTAATGTGGATTGCGGAGTGGCGGGCGAGTGAGGTGGTTGCATAGAAGGTCGCCTGCCAAACTCATTAGACATTTATTTCCAAACCATGTTCTTTAAAATTTAATTTAGTGACAAATTTTATATTAAGATAATACCAAATATAATATATAACGTACATTTTGTACCACTAAATCGAGTATCAAAATTCGTATTCGATTAAAATCGCTTTAGATTATGGGTACATTTCGTGAAATATAAAACATAAAACGTATATATACAAAACATATACCAATACTAAAAAATATATTACATAAAACCTTCATAAGCTAAACATTTACGACGGATGAAATGATACTTTTTCGAGAGCAAGGCATCTAATTTTTCCAAAGCATTAAATGAAGATGTATTTTTTACAGATGATAGCAATACTTTTAAAAAACTCGTATATTTTTATAGATCAAAACTAAATTGCGTTCTAAATTACACACCAGCTATTAGTAACCTATTACATTTAATTGTTTTAATAAAATTAAATACATTTTTACCGGTTTCTTTTGTCTGTCATCAGATAACGTTACGTCATTAGCGATTACATAGCAGGCACAACACTAGTCACTGTCGTTGCGACTCGCGAGTGATCGATCGAAGCTTCAGCTTTTTGCGACTGCGTTTACAGATTATCGCGAATTTCCATTATATTGCAACGAACCTGTTGTAGTGTTAAATTTATATTAGCAAATACATTTTAGTTAATATAATGGCTGATAAGAAAGGTATTTATGCATTTTGATTTACTATTTTCTTTGTTCTTTCTATAAGTTCTGAGGCTGGCATATGTAACGTCATTGGGTGTTCAGTTGCAAGTTTTAACGATTGTAAAAGCATTTTTACTGATATTAACGCGTAAAACGCCCAATAATGCGTAATGCGTCGTAATTTTAGACATATAAATGTTAGTTTTCAGTTTTTGACGACCGATCAATACTTCTACGGGATCCAAGATGGTTGACTGTTGTAATGCAAGGCGGGATCTCGTCCGGGGCTGAATGTTCTAAATATAGGTTTATTCATCATCCCATTCATGATCCTAGGTCATAAAACCGTTTGACAAAAGGATTCTTAATTTATGACGTATTCCATATTTATTACGAGTGGGTAATAATGAATTGTTACTTGGCTAAATATTTTTAATTGTTTGGCTAATTCGCATATAAATACGCAAACCAAGGTCTGTGAAGAGATTAAAAGACAATTAGGTGTAATAAAATAAGTTAAGAAAAAGAAATGATATATGCTGACTCATTTTTCGCAGTCATCTTGTTTGCATCCGTAAGTTACGAGATATCTTCAAATTAAATGTTTCTGCATTACAAAAGCCGTAGAAAAAATAAGGGAATCAAATATATTGATTACATCTTTTTCAATTAATTAAAATTTAATTTTTGAATTTGACGTGACTAAATAAATCTGCAAAAAATAATTTATAAATTGTATAACTTCAGTTCTGTGTTTAATCCCTTGTAAGAAAATAATACAAATTATATTAGTGATTGAATCTGTGACTTAGGCCCTTACTACCTTATTAGGTAGTAACCTAAAAAGTTACTGAAAGATAAGCAATAAACAAGGTATCTATTATGATATTATATCTTACTAAATTATTAAGATGAAAATTTGTTAGGATGGATACATATTTTTTACCGTTTCACATGAAAACAACTGATTAGAATATGATATAATATGGCACTCAGATAGTTTATGATCAGGACGTAACTCATAGAACACAAAATCCATATTAGATATGACCAAAATAGGCAGAGCAATACAAGAAGTCTAGTAATAATCTCAATCAATATAACAATACAAGTATAACGAGAAACAACAATGCTTTTACATATTCAAATAAAGTTAAAATGTAAACAGATAATCATATGTAAACGACTGTCATTATTTATACAGCCCACTCTGCATAGTAATCAGCGTTGACACAACCTCGCTGACATTACAAATGACCAGTAACTACTCTACGCTTTCTAGTTAACAAGAGTTTGGAAATTTGCCTCTGAATTAGACATAAGAATTATTTTAAGAGAGTTAACGGTGTTCGGGCTACGGCCGAGCTCCGTTTGGTGATACGATGATATAATGAAACGTTCCCAAACCCTGCCCCCTCCCAGCAACCCCCTCCTCTCTGCAGGAGCCGCAGCAACCAGTCGCAGACCTCGTGCGGCAGACGACTAGTCACTATCATGTAATGACACATATAGAATTTTTCTTTCTTTATTTTTTTCTTTTTTGGAAACATAGTTAAAGAGAGACCAATATATGATATGTGCGTATCGGCGTGTGGACGATCGTATGTTACTTACGAATGTAACAAGTAATGATGATTTGATTGCTATACAAAATAAATCGTTATACAATACAAATATAATTTGGGGAAATATACCTTCTTACAAATTTGTAGGGGTGAATTGAAAGTTATAATAAAACAATCTGAGTACATTTTTATTTAATATGAAACATGTAATTTTAATAAATTATTTATTTTTTATGCCCTGATATTTATTTTGATAAAAAAAAAAATTTGAAATAATCCCGAGTGAATTTTCGTTTATTATTACACTAAATGTGTAATTTTTGTAAGCCATATCTTATTGTTTTTAATGTCATGATACTTCTTTTGACCAAAGACTAATTAAATGATTCTTTCAATTTATAAATAGTTTTGAGTTCACTTTTATTTAATATGAAAAGTATAATTTTTAAGATAATTTCTTTGATATTAATTGTGCTTTAAAAAGTTGGATGTTTTTTCCCATCTCAGACAAAATAAAAAGAATGTAAGGACAGTTGAAGGTCTTAAACTCACAGTTGCGAAACTTTTGAAAGAAAACAGGTTTCAAAACTGCTTCTGACTCACATGTTGTGGCTAAACAAGATCTTTTTCAAATTTAATGCAAAAGCTTGGGTAAACAACCTTTTTATGAAGATTGAATTAATAATGTCAACATAAATAAATCAAAAATAAATGAATATTAAGGGAAAGTATGACATTATTTGATCTATGTACTTTAGAAGATACCGTCTTTGCCATTTTATTAAAATAAAATATTGTAATTAAATATTAAACAAAAGTAATGCACAATAATAAACAATAGTTACTTAAATTGAAAGTTTAAAAATTATAAATGTTTACAGACATATAAAGAGATAGCAATTGAATCGTCATTAAGTTTTTTTTAAGTTCAATGTGTGCTTATGTTTGTTATAACATTGATACTTTCAAAAAATATAGATTTATCTATTCTGGGAGGTCTCGTAATGACATGAAGCTAAATGGTTGGCTGTATAGTAGTTGTTTTACGCTTGAAATTATTTGTATAGTTTAAACAAAGACCTCTCTGACTAGAATGCGTATGAGAAAACATAAGCACGCATCGGGCGAATAGTTAACACTTAACATAAAAAAATAAGTTGTTTTTAAGTTGGGAGTTCTGTCTTTTGTTGAGTGAATGAATGGTTAATTTTTGAAACGACAGATCTCCCATTTAGTTCATATTCGTTCAATCCCCCCATTCTTCCTTTCAACATTTAGTTCACAGCTTATTTTTTTAATTGTTTTTTTTTTATTTTTTATTTTTCTACTAATTTGAAATGACGGCCTTTTAAAGCTTTTTTTTTTTAACTTTAAGAGGTTCGTTGTTACTTGTGATGCCAGTTGTGTGCACTTATTTGTACATTGAGGCAAAGTTTTATGTTTTATTTTCTTTTTTTTAAGTTTGACAACACTGCCTCTCTGTTTCAAGATCCCCTATTAGTGGATTATTGTTGTAATAGGGGTCTTTGACGATTTTTAGTCCCATATGCTAACTCTATAGGTTAAATGTTTTTGGGGTCATGGAATTTGTCAATACTAAAAAAAAATGTCAAAAAATTAAACAAGTGAGACAGTACAAGATTTTAAAATTAATTTTAACATTGATAAAAATTTCATTACCCCTCAGGAATCTTAAAATTGTACAATTTTTGGATTCCATCTAAGATGTGATTTTAAAAGTGTAATGTGCTAAATATAAAAGTCACATCAATACTAATTATAGTGTTAAGATTTGAGTGTTTCACTAACATTAATTGAAAAGGCAAATCAAATTTTCATATTAAATTAACTTATAAGAGAATAGATTTGATTTGTTTTCAAATCTCCACAAAAAGTGATAGCGTAGAACGAAAATAGAAGAGTTTTTCCTTAAGTAATTAATTACCTTTTTTGGGAGATCGTTAAGTAAGGTGATGGTGAATTGGCACAGAGTATTCACTATATTCTTGGATTTCTTTAAAGGAAACTTTGTGCCAATTTAATATTTGTATGTTATATTTACACATAAGATTAATATTAACATTTTGAATTGTATCTAAAGCAGTTTATATACAGTTCAGTACACGACCACTGATTCCCTCTCAAATCAATATTTACACTTTTGTTTCATACATTTTGCACAATTTTTTAACACTTTTCTCCTGGAACATTTACAAACTTATTTGATAAGTAATAAGGACTACAATGGAAGTACAATAAAGTTATGTTTCAAGAATGATAAGTTGCAATTATTGAATTGATTGGGTGAAGGTCATTAATTGGTCAAGTTACAATGTTAACAGGAATGATGAGTTAGTGCGTGTGTGATAGTACATAGGGACGAATGAAGATATAAATAAAATTAAAAAAAAATAATTAAAAAATCAATCTTCATTCGTAGCATTGTCTATGGCTTTAATTTCAAGGCATACTCAATGGTGCATGCGATAAGCTTATTGAAGGACAGGGAAGTATGCCAGTTGGAGGTTGTAATGATTATTTTAATTAGGTACTAATTGCCACAGTAATTTTAACACCATAATAATTCTAGGTACCACTCTACGGTTTTATTATTTGAGGGTAGGCATAATATTTTCTTACAGGGTCGCAGTTTTTGGTGGATGTTTTAATTATGGAAATTATTTTAAAGATATAACGTGGAGTTGATGTTATTATCCAATAACATCAGATCCGCGGCTTGTTGCATTTCAAAATAAAATTAGTTTTTACAAAAAGAGTACAAAATTATTGCCGATTAAGGTGTGGCGTTGACATTAGCTGGAGCCCTAGGCATAAATAATTTGGAAAAGGGTTGCTACCAGGATTTTTGTGGACATAACCAATATTTTTGAAAATAATTTTGCTGTTTATATGGCAGCTGACTATTGATCCTATGCTAGTTGTAGAATTTCTTTTTGCTTGAAATTTGATTTTGGTATTGTTTGTTTTTTTCTGCATCTTATTGTAGATTTTCACAAACCTGTTTCTCTGTCTTTGCATGGTATCTGTTGGTAGAATATTTTCTTTATAACTAGACGGTAGTTTTATTTTGTTACTTTCATACTTGCATGTTTCTGTGTCCTTCAACGCACTCATATCATAGATTTTTTCAGAACTAAGACGCTTTTTTGCAACGCTTTTTTTGAACAGCAAAATTTGATGATGTAATTGAATAAAAAGTAATTAACGCAGTCGATGTTGAGATATACAACAAATCTTGGTACCGTGTTCATAGCTAGTTTATTTGAATAGTTTTAAAAATATTGTTCTTTCAAGGAATGTTCACTACATGTGTTCACGTTTTTCTTTTGTGGGCGCCATCTTGTGGCGGCCATGTTTTGTAACTGAATTTTTTTGAATAGCTCGGACAGCGAATAGTTCTCTCTCGCTCTTTACTTAGCGTGCGAGTGTGTTAGCACTTCGATGTTCGAGTTATTTGGTGTACGTGTAAACTCATTTTTTTCTTAAATTCGATGATAGTTGAAGGCCAAACATGTTATTATAGTCGAGGAAAATATTCGAAGACCTTGAACGATTATTCTATGTCATAGTTTTTGTTTTAATGTTTTATTTTGTATGCATACAAATACAATACGAATTTAAAGTGTTTTTTTGTTTCTACCATTATTCATCGACGCCAATGTCTTTTGTGTTATAACAATCACTGACAGTCTCTATTTACAAAGTTGCCTTGGCATATAGTTTCAAGAGATTTTCCATGCTTTATCTGCGTAACAAAGAATAATTTCGAGTTCACACGTATTCCTACAACATTGTTTTTCGAGTACATACACATTGAAAACAATTTTTGTTTCATATACAAGTAACGTTTACTTAAAAATTAATAATCTCAAAATGAACGTGTCTGTACTCGGAGAACGGATTCACCTTAGCTATGTTATAAATAATAACCAAATGTCTTTTATTAAAAGGTTTATTATCGTGTGATGATTGTTTTGTTACCTAAGATGTTCTATACATAAGATGGTCATACTGGCTGCACTGCACATTGCTTGAGACTTAGCCGATTGTGTGGGGAGCACCTCTCCCCACCCAGCCGGCCGAGCAGTCTGTGTGACCGAGGAATGCATTGTAAATAACGTTTGGTAGGCGTTAGCACTTGCCGTGTTGAAGGCATTAACCTACCAAATCTGTGTACCGAATTTCGGTTCAGTTCCAATTGAACCGAAGTTCGGCCTTATTGGACGGGCCCCGCCGGTTTCGGTGGGGCCCCGATCGATGGCGTCTGTAACGCGTTGTATGGGCATCGCTTGTCGTTAACAATGACGTGAGTGACGGAGCACAGACGCTTGATTACCGTCTGTGCTGAGACCACGTTGAAAAATTAGTATTGACGAAATTGGATTGGATTTTTCTTGGTTTTTCGGTAATGGTAACGTTTTTAGCGTGGTCACACGTCAGGCGTGAATGCTCGGGCTTGGGTTGCGGCGCGCTTTTGCGCGAGGTTGTCCGACTGTCCCACCGACATTAAAGTAAACTTTTTTGGAAATTATGTCAAAAATATGAATTTAGAAAAAAAATTAAAAACCTTCTTGAGGATAGTTTGAAGGCTGAATAATAGTGATGTGCAATATTGTATAGTTTTTTTTTTTTGAAAATCAATTTTTAATTAATTAGCGTTTTTAATGTATATTACCGTTTAAAATATAGTTATTATTCAGCCGATGGTAGCACTTATGTCGATTCGCGCACATGTTCCCGCTATTCGGATATGCCATTAGTGTTTTTATATTAAACAATTTAAGATCTACTATGGCGTGCACTGTTTCGGTAGCGTGACCTGTGTTGCTATGTTTAAACTCAACGTTTTCTATCATTATAGCGGACACTAGCGACTTCTGCCAATGTTTTAATTTTGAACAATTTCTTTAAAAAAAAATGTGATTTTTTTTTCGAATAATGAATTATTGAATAGTCAACGCATAGGCAGATGTCAAACCCCCTATAATGTTGAATAGTCGTTGTGAAACTACCCACACGAAGGTTGCAATGTCGGTGGGGGGTCGGGCGGTGTCGTGCGCGGTGCGTAGCGTAACGTGACGAGTTGTTGCAGTGACCCCCCCGCTCGGAGCGTACCCCCAACCCCAACCGCCGCAGGGGCCCTTCCTGCCGGCACCGCCTCATCAGGCCGCGCCGCAGTATGGAGGTAGGTTTAGTCGTAAGTGCTGCATGTGAGCTTCATTCGTATTCAGTCTGCTCGACACAGAATATAATTGATTTGTATGTATAAGACAATATACGGTATTCTACAATGTTGTTCATTGAAATATTTTTACGTGTACACTTTTACATATATACATGTCTGTAATCTATAAATTGTAATAGAATTAGCAGTGATAGCCGAACGGTTGTAACTCGGCCTTTCAATCGAGGGTCCGGGGTTCGAATCCCAGGAACGCACCACAGATTTTTCTAAAATTATGTGCGTATTGGAAGTTAATTATCACTGCTTTACAGTGAAGGGAAACATCATGAGGAAACCTACACATCTGAGAATTCTTTACAATGTTCTCAAAGGTGTGTGAAGTCTACCAATTCTAAAAATATAACGTTATAGAAACAATAATTCAAATCGGGCTTTATTTGATAGTTTAACCTTGTTTCTGTATGATAGTGGTTCAAGTATAGGCAATAGTTTATGAGTCTAGATAAGTGTGGATTGATATCAAACCTACAATACAATTACACCTTTGAGATCTTTAATATTACATCTTTGTTATTATTTTGAGATCATAATATTAGAGCAAATCATATCGATTCTAATTACACATCACAAATACAGACGTTCCAACACAAGATTCAAAGCTTTAAAAGATATCCGTGTTCCCCAGTGGCAGGTGGTTCT
>DWLI01004452.1:0-10839 GCA_018249915.1 Cecropterus dorantes dorantes
GCGCCGCCGCCGCCCGCCGTGCCGCTGTTCTCGGGCGCGCCGCCCGCGCAGCCGCCCGCGCCGCCCGACCGCCCGCTCAGCGAGGCCGACCACCACGCGCGCCTGCTGTACGAGCAGTGGCTCCAGCAGTACAACGCCTTCGCCGCCGACCAGCTGCGCTACTACGAGGCCGAAGTCCAGAAGCTCCGCAAGATCCGCAAGGTGAGCCCGCTGTAGTGCGCTTTTGTGTTCGTGTGCTTCGTAGTGGCCTCGTAGCCTCCTCCGAGTCCTCGCCCGGTGTGTTTCTCTTTCAGGTCTCTCGACGCGCTCGTGATAATCGTTGGGTCCTCGTTCTAACTGAATGTTATCGTTTACTAACCGGGAATATAGGGTCGCCCCCTATTCCTGTCCTTATTGCTTTACACGTTAAATTTTGTTTTCCAGTCGCTGAATAGCAAACAACGTCAGCTACGAAAATCTGGGAACGAATTGACCCCCAACGATGCGGCTGAGTTACAGCGCGTCTCGACGGAACAGCAAGCGCTTCAGAAACACTTGGAAGCTGCTAGAAAGCAAGCCAGACAGCATAGCGTTCTCATGCAGGTTTGTAGAATTTCATATCGTGATGAAAATAATAAGTTCTCCTTAACTAAAATAAACATAATAATCTATTTTTAGGAATACGATACAAAGCAACGTCAACAAAACCCGCAACTGGCCCAGCAAACTGTTGTAAATCAACAGCAGATCACGACAAATCAAACCGTATTTGCGCAAAATCAAAATATCGGACAAGCACAATTACAGCAGCAAACAATAAACAGGCCGATGCAAATAGGACTCCAGAGTACGACAATTCAACAGTCACAAACACTCATTCGGACACAACAAACCGTTCTCGGCGGGGACGGTCAACCGCTGACCCAGCAGAGGATCGGGCTGGTGACGTCGCCGCTGAACACGCAAGGAAGGACTATTCTCCAGGGGAGCCGGACGTTGGTTATCGAGCAGACGGGTGCGCCGCAGCCGCAGCTGGTTCGGCAGCTGTCGGGCGTTCAGGAACGCGGACAGGCGGTGGGCGGCATGGTGCAGTTCTCGCAGCAGCAGCTGACTGCCCGTGGCACGCTGCAATCAGCCCCGCGCGCGGCCGGCACGCGCCCCGCCATGTCGCCGCTGCACGTGCAGTCGCCGCACTCGCAGTCGCCGCTGCACTCGCTCGCGCCGCAGTCGCCCCTCCACCACCTGACGTCTCCGATGCAGTCGCCGTTGCACTCGCAGCAGTCGCCGCTCCACCACACGTCTCAGTCGCCGCTGCACCCCTCCACGCAGTCGCCGCTGCACACCCAGCAGTCTCCGCTCCACTCGCAGCAGTCGCCGATGCACGCTCAGCAGCAGTCGATGCCGCAGCAGAGTCCGATGCACCCGCAGCAGAGTCCGATGCATCCACAACAGAGTCCGATGCATCCGCAGCAGTCGCCGATTCATCAGCAGTCCCCGCTGCACGCTCAGAATCAGATGTCGACTCAACATTCGCCGATGCATCCGCAGCAGAATTCGATGCATCCCCAACAGAGCCCGATGCATCCACAGCAGAGCCCGATGCATCCCCAGCAGAGTCCCATGCATCCTCAGCAGAGTCCACTGCACTCGCAACAATCACCCATGCACCTGCAACAGTCCCCGATGCATACCCAGCAGTCGCCAATGCAGTCATCGATGTCACCTCAACACTTTTTACAACAATTACAAGCGCAAAGAACTAGTCCCCAGCTGCCAACGCCCAGTCGTAGCCCTCAGGTTTGTAATTATTGCCACTTTTCTTAGTTAATTATAGTTTTTAATATTTAATTTCTAAGTTATGTAATATTATATGTTATCTTAATGTATCAATGAATTATTAAAAATGGAAGAATTTACTTTTAAATAACTTGTCATGGCGAAATAAAGTTAGTGAGATTATTTTTGGTGCTGTAAGATTTTAGTACATATTTTTTCTTTATTGTTATTACATTATATGATTTTGTTTTAGATTTACCAGCAATCACAAATACAAAGTCCTGTTGCGTCACATTCACCGCAATTACAAAGTGTAAGTACATTTACGACATCGTATGTTTAAGCTCTGCATAATTTCGTATGGTGTGAGGAAAAAATGTTGCATTATTAATTGTATTTTCCATTTTCTTGAATTCCAGAATGATTTTAACGTGGGAAGGTTCTCTCGACCCGCACCTGGTTGTTCACCATTGCCAACAAGATTTGCGAGGCCCCCACATCATCAACAAGGTAGTGTTATAGGAGCATTCTTAAATTACAGCATATTTGACGAATCTCAAATTAAAATCAACTTATGAAATGATCATTATTTCTAGGTATGAGAGTTGGAGTGCCTTTTGGAGGTCGTCAACAAACATCCCCACTCGGCAGTCCACAACCAATGCCTTCTCCGGGAAATACCGCTAATGAGATGGCAGTAAGTGTCATTTTACCAAACAATATTTTTTTTATTGTTTCGACATATAATATTAACGTTGTTATGTTTTAATTGCAGCGCCAACAAATGCTTCAACGTCAACAATATAGTCCAATGGGCGGAGCCCCCGCTTCACCCTCGTTGTCGAGATCACCCCACGTGGCGCGCACCCCCACGCCATCAGCCTCCCCCGCGGCATCGCCTGCGCCACACCATGACCACGGTGGTGGAACACATCATCACCACATGGCACCAATACCACCGGGGTATAGGTACTTTAAACCCGGTCTGTTTGGCGGAGCCCCGGTTTGGCCCAGTAAAGACGACGACCGCCAACGACCTGTGCACATTAATAAAGTATCCATAATAAAGAGTCGAACCCCACCCAGACCGAGGTATTCGGGAAAAACTGCCGCACCAACCATGGAAAGCAGAGTTGAAGAGCTAGGAGAATCCAGTGAAACGAGAAAGTACGTGTTATATTCAACGGATACTGTTGACTACGCTTCGGCCTCCGATGACTCTGCGCGGATGAGTTTCGTCAAAGACGACGATGACGACGATATGGATGAATACGTGGACCACCTAGATGATGACGATATAGTTGTGGTCGAACCAGGTGTTATATCCCCCGAGGAGCGTATAGCTACTGAGGAAGATTTCGAGGAGCTTATCGATAGTGGGAAACCTGAAGATGAAGTGGAAGAGGAGGCACCACCGGACAAACCGACGAAAAGAACCGAAACTACAACCAAAACCGTCGCTGTTATAAGCTTGGCTACAGCGAAGCAGCCCTCTGCTAATGTACAACAATATAAGATAGTGAACTCTTCACAAAGTTCAGCGCTCTCGCGGCTGCCAGTTTTAAGTGCTACAGTGTTAGCTCCCCATGCCAATACAAAAATACTTAACGAAGTTTCTCAGGCTACTGTAGCTTCAGTATCCATTGCTAACCAAACTATTTCTGTACCCGTTTTAAAGAGTTTGGCTGTTCCCCTCGCGAATATGGCGGGTCATGCCAGTGGTTTGGGTAAATCACAAATTAAAAAGTTACCTTTAAACATAACTAATTCACCATTGAGCGTTAATATGTCAACTCAGTCTCTTTCAAAACCAATCAGCTCGGTAATAAGTGTGATATCCTCGAATGTACCTAAAGTGGCGAATTTAAATCCAGTAATAACGCTAGCTACTTCAAACACGTCTGGTGCATCTCGTGTGCCAGTGTCAATATTAAACCAACATCAAGTGAAACAGAAAATTGTAAAGACGATCGAAAAACCCATGGGGTTATCTCTATCTAACACAAAACTATCGAGTTTGTCCGTTACACATGATGCTACTTTGCCGGCTAAAATCTTTCAAGATGAAGCTGCCTCACCAGATAGTACCGTGGCATCAGAAAGCAGTTCTGACATACAGAGTCAAATTTCATCTACTGCTCAACACTTGTTAATGATGAGTTCTCAAGGATCACTGTCAAAGGAACAAAAGATGCCCCCGATATTAAAGGAAAGCAACAAAGACATAGACATTGAAACTGAAATAAGTCAACAGACCGAGTTACCACATTCTTTGTGTATTACCGAAAGAACGCCATTGATTTTAGGCAAAGCAGATATTAAGAGCCCTGATCCTATACCTGAAAAAATTCCTGATAATATTATGGAAGGTGACGATGAAGACAAACCAGAAGACACAATGCCAAATAACCTATTGCTCTCTTATAATAAGCCTCTTCATGACACATCGGTGCAAAACCCGCCATCTAAAGAAAGCACGGAAGAAAATGTAGTAAAAACGATAAAAGCGATCGCTAATCAAACTAAAGAAATGGTTATTGATTCAAATATGCAAATAACGTCAGACATGGCACAAGAATCTGTTCAGATATCTATCCCGTCACCAACTCCGTCTCAAGAGAGATATCTCAATGATATAACAATGCGAGAGCACTCTGAAGCTGTAGAAGGCAATCCCAAACACGTAGAATCATTTGAAGACATGCTATGTATGCTCGAAGGAATAACAGAGGATGGAAAACCGTATACTATGAAACAGCCGTCTAAGCAACCTGCGGTACCAACTACGTCAACTTCGAACCCAAATATAAATACGCCGTTAAAAGCAGAAACTAAGGAAATTCAAGAGCAACCTTCGTTCCCAAAAAGAGACCCGGACAGGCTAGGATTACAGTCGGCGACAGTACCACAATTGTCGCCTCTATCCCAACCAGCAGAGTTAACGTCGAACATGGCAAACGTATCGCAACAGTTGCGGACAATTATGTCTTCCTTAAATACGAATTCTACAAAAGTTGAATCTCAAACTGTCACTAGAAAAATTAGTGATGCAACAACTCCCACTCAAGTGAACTTTGAGAATTTATTGCCATCATCAAAAGTGGAAGTAGCCATCTCGAGACCATCGCCAATACAAAGGACAGAAAAGCCAGTTACTTCTGCTCAGAATATGGATTGCATGCCCATAAGTGCTGCTCAAGTAGTCGGCTCTCGCGTAAACACATTATCTACAATGGGCCAGATAAGAAAATCTCCAACTGTATCGCCAATAAATTCTCCAGTGGGACTTCAAAACACCATAATGAAATCACCGGCTCAATCACCTCTAATAACTAATCAACCTTTCAACCCCAATGAAGATCTAAACACAACGTCAGTCGCTTCACAAATAATTCAAATGCCTGCTCTCTCAAAAATACATAGCAACCCTTCTACCCCGTCGTCAATGATGCATTCAAGTAACACTATTACTACAAGTGTAAGTTTTCAAAAAAATTCGTCACTGCCAACAAGTATATTGGGGCACACTCTACTTCAGCCTTCAAGACAAACAAATCTGCCATTTAATTCGCAAAATATAAGTTCTAGTCAACCGCCTGCGTTAGTTATGACCTCGCGGCCAATTATAGGCAATAAAGAACCAGCGCCAAATGTAACAGTCCGAACGCACAATATAGTTACGTCGGCCATGAGCCAAATGCAAGCTAAACCTGCCCCTCAAGCCATAAACTTTATAACTACTTCTAAACTGTTGCACACGCAATTAACTTCGCCGTTGAAAAGATCTAAGTCTACCGACGAACCAAAAAGCGAAGTTATTGTTGGCCACATCCAACCAACAAAGCGGCACAGCGTAGAGTCCGTCATTGTTAAATCTGAGCCCATGGAAACTGATGAACCCAACGCGGCAACACCGACGTCAGACGCTACGGGAAATAAAATGTTGCCCCAAAGTAACAATGCGAATCAAAGAAATGATGAATCTCAAAATGTTCTCCTAAAACAACTACTGCAGACAACAACAACGTCAGCAAATGTAGTACCCCAACGCACCATGACTATACAAAGAACTGCTCCCGCTCTCGGCGCTATACCATCATTAGAGGCTCAGCTAGCGAGACCGTCAATACCACCTCCCACATTGGGTTTGACACAAGAAGTAGAAATACCTAAAAATTCTCCACGACACATTACACACACGACGGTTAACTCTCCGTTCACTAGTCGTCCTATACAAACAACGCTGCCAGCTTCATCGATTTCTCCGATGATACAAACCTCAACTCAATCCCTTATGGATGTTCGTAAGCCTCCATTAAAAATATTGAACAAGGAAGAAACAACGCCGGTACCTGAATGTTCACCTACAGTTAAAACAATTCCAATGTATCCGATGAACATAGTAGATAATCAGCAGATACAGCAAGCAATAAAGAAAGAAGTCGCTCCACCCCAGCAGAGCCCTGTGCATCGGCCTTTTACACCGATGGATGTGAAAAAAGAATTACTTGACGAAAGTTCTCAGCAATCGGCAACCTCAGGCGTCTCCACGGCGTCCGATCAAGGTAAACTAGATCATCCCATGAAAGAAGAATTTCCGGAAAATGTAAACATGGACAACACATCGGAGACAAATGCACCAGAAACGCCATCTGAAGCCAAGAAACGCAAACGAAGAGAATATCAACAGAAAAAACGCAAACAGATGCAAATGAATATGAAAGCTGCTGCTGAGAATAACATAAATGCAGCAAACGCCAAAAAGCGACCTCGGAAAGGATCCAGATACGAAGAGGACTATGATACATTTATTGACAACTTAATGGCTCAGTTGAGGTTGCTTCCGCCAATGCAAATACAAGAGCCTGTTTTAACAACGAACTTTGCAGTATGTCCTCTTTTTGGTTCTGGGGACTTAACAAAGTTAAAAAATAAAGATTACGATATTTTAAAAGGAGATTTGGTAGGCGATTTTGGTAATGCAAAAATACCCAATGTGGGTGATTATTACAACACAAAACCATTCGGTGATGAAGAGCCGTTGCCGGAAAAACCACCGACATCGACGCAAAGAGGGTTCTACGACCAAGAATTTCAACCAATCATGTTTGATGAAGATCCAGAAGATAAAAAACTTGATTTTATTTGTAAGGAGCGTGATACAGACACGCCAGATACTATTGTTAGTTGCTCAAGTCCGGAAGGTTTTGATTTTGATCCCGCCGATCGGTTCCCCGGTCTCAAACTTATTGACGACGAAGAAGAAGAAGACGACGAAGAATCTCCGTTGTCTGGTAAAGTGTCACCGATCATCCCGCTCATTGCGCCCATTCCAATTAGAGTTAAGCCACTTTCCTTGTACCAACTGAAGGATGAAGAAGATAATCAAAAATCATTGAAATGTATTGATACCGACTCTCCCATTAAAACGAAGATGGAGGATTCACCAGGTAGCACTGAGAGCAACGAGAATGTAACTGTGACATTAACTCTTACGTCTGGTGCGGCAGAAGATATACTAGGTGTACTAAAAGAGCTGGCTGGAATACTGCATATCCCACCACCAACATCTTATCAAATTATAGAACGAACAGCCACTCCGCCCTCTCATAAGCTTGGACTTTATAGGTCGAAAGGTAAGGACGGGAAAGAAGGAACACCAATAGACATTCAGAGCATTTTGAACGGTGCCGCAAAGTTCTGTCGCCACTGTGACGTAGTAATATTAGATTCGGTTGTGAGAGCCAAAGCATCTGAATTCCCTCTGCTTTCTGCCAACAAAGGAAATGCAGAGGAAATATTGTGTGATAGTGACTCTGAATTATTTTTCTGTAGCACGCAATGCTACGAGAGGTTCGCATGGCGGCCTACGAATATAATACTCGATGGTAAATCAAAGAATACTATTAAAGAAGATACCAAATCGGAGATTGACACAAATATATCTAAAGACCGTGATGATTTTGACACTGCCTCTACAGAAAGTATGGAAACTGATGATTTAGACATAAAACCCGATATCAAAGATGAAAAAATGGATTTATCATTTATCGATTCATTGGACAATGATGAATTAATGAAAGAAGTTGGGGATGATGTTAGTGCGTTGGATGAAGATCTGAAAAGCGTAGAGCAGGAAGATAAGAGTAATCAAAGCACTGAGCGAGAGAAGTTTAGAGGAATTCGCTACAAATCATGGTCGCCGGGTTGCATAGGGCCGCCTGTTAAGTACAAACGCCCCACTGATAGAGAGCTGACTGAACTGGTGTTCCGAACAGGCGTTTCTATTATGCCAGTAACAAATGAAGATAGTCGCCGTTGTGAACTGTGTGGGATACAAGGAGACGGCGTAGCGGACGGCGTGTCTAGGCTTCTCAACTGCGACGTTGACCGATGGGTGCATCTGAACTGCGCGCTTTGGTCCGAGGGGGTGTATGAAACTGTCAGTGGAGCGTTGATGAATGTGGATACTGCCCTAGCGGCCGGTGTGAGTGCTACGTGTGCCGTTTGCAGAAGGTTGGGCGCCACTGTGAGATGCTTCAAGGTGCGCTGCGGAAGCGTGTACCATCTCGGCTGCGCAGTGAAGGAGAACTGCGTGTTTTACAAGAACAAGACCGCTTTCTGTGCGTCTCATGCTCCAAAGGTAAGATGTAATTAATAGAAATATAAGCAATTTATTATAAGAGAATAGGTAAATAATAATGTAAGTATTTCAGCAATAATAATATTTAAGTATTCTAAAAGGATTGGCTTTTGTATTTTAAAATAAACTCCAAATATCAATTCAAATTAATTACTTATATCAATCAAAATATATATTATTCAAAAAATTGCTTTAAACATTCCTTTTTTTAATGATATTTTAATTTAAATGATTTTATAACAACTACTTTCAATTTGTTTTCATAGTATATATTAATTATTATTATTTGTTTGATATGTTTATATAATTTAAATAATATGAAAACTATAAAATACCATTTATATTTTAGAACGAAAAAGACAATGAGTTGACAACATTGAGCGTGCAACGGCGCGTGTACGTGTCTCGCGACGAGCAACGCCAGGTGGCGTCGGTGATGCTGCACTCTGATACCAACCACCTCATCCGCGTGGGAGGACTCATCTTCCTCAGCCCCGGACATCTGTTGCCTCATCAGCTGGCCGCCTTCCACACACCGAATTACATCTATCCTATTGGTTACAAAATTGTAAGTGGCTAGAAATTTTTTAGCATTTTACGTTGGACGTAATATGAATAACAAATACGCATATTATTGTAGCTACGCATAATATCGTAAGAAGTAAAAAAATAATCATAACACGCACGGCGTTCATTGAACAAAAACTTGTGTACTATGCTGCTGGAAGTCGCAATATTTGTTTTGTACCTTTAAAAACTATAATAAATCTCTTAATTTCTGGTCTATTTAGTTGTATGTATTTAGTATTATTACACAATTACGAAACGAAATAATTTGATTTATCATTCAGTGTTAATAAAAGTAGGACTCATTTCATTTAATTTTTTATTAATTTTTTAAACATTGATTTTATTATAAGTGGTAAACTGTGGATTTTTTTACACTTAATATGTGCATTAAGTAGTCAGTTATTTGTATCTAGAGCGTAAAGTGTTACAAAGTAGGCGATAGATACACTAAACACCGTAACATTTGGCAGGTGCGGTTCTACTGGTCGATGTCGCGCGCGAACAGCCGCTGCCGCTACCTGTGCTGGATCTCGGAGGAGGAGGGCCGGCCGCGCTTCCACGTGCGCGCGCAGGACGAGTCCCGCCAGGAGATGTGCGCGCCCACGCCGCGCGCCGCCTGGGCCGCGGTCAGTACTGCACCGCTTACTACTACACTTGCCACATAATAAGCCTGTATTCAAGAAGGGAACTATAAATAACGCTTATGCTGTTGTTCATTTTTGCGAACACTTGATATTTAGATAATTTTTTAAATATTTTTTTGTTGTGGTAATTGCGTCAGGCAATCTGGTAGTGAATCTCTGGTCTCTCTCGACCGGGGAGGTAGATATCACATACCACGGTTTAAAATCCTTTTTTTTATTTAAGTATAACTACAGCGGACATGCAATCCACTTGATGGTAAAAGGTCACTGTCGCCCATGGACATCTGTAAACTACTTCATATAGAACAGAGGTGCTATCAAAGTCCTAATTTATAATATTCTTTAAGGAATGTAGTACGAGTTAAATATTATGCAATCCATAAGATTGGGAAGTAACAAAGTGGTAAATCCTTTGTAGAATATGATATTGAAATTATAGAGGTACGTCTTTGAATTGTAAATAATATTCCTTGTAACAATATTCTTACTTAATGTTTCTTATGTAGGTACTAGATTCAGTAGGGGCTTTGCGGGAAGGCCGCGGAGAGGATGGAGTTTTAAAGCTGTGGCCCAACTATGTTACCGGAGAGGACTTGTTTGGACTTACTGAACCAGCTGTGGTTAGAGTGCTTGAAAGCTTACCGGGTATGTTATAATTTATTTTGTTATGTATAAAAAGATTAAATAATGTTTCCTATATTAAGAAAAAAATAAGAAATATGTAGAAAGATATCTGAAAAAAAAAAAGATATAGTTTATTGTTTTAAAATGTAGAGTACTATGCAAGTTATATTAAAAAATATCGTCGTACTAACTTATGAGTAAAAGAAATAGTAGTTTGATAAAGGGAGAAGGCTAGGTGATTGTGCCTGGGGAATTGTAATGTTTCGATAGTGTCAATTTAGATTTTTATATACGATATTGATGTATTCTTAACATGTTGAGAATATTTCGATAACGTAATTTTTTTAACACGTAACACAATTACGTTTAAAAAGTGGCGCGATTTCTTGATGAGTTACGGGATAAGCTTTTAAGTTAAGTACATGCTAATTGTATATAGATGCTAACGTATGTGCTGTCTTAGGTATCGAGACGCTGACCGACTACCGCTTCAAGTTCGGTCGCTCAGCGCTCCTGGAGGGCGGGCTGGCGGTGAACCCGTCGGGCTGCGCGCGGTGCGAGGCGCGGTGCGCGCGCGCGTGGCGGCGGCCGGCGCGCTCGCTG
>DWLI01004453.1:0-10838 GCA_018249915.1 Cecropterus dorantes dorantes
TAATCATTTTTCCTTTCCGGTCGAAAACTGATCAATCGTCATTTAATTAGTTTGCCGGGTCAGCTAGTTTATTTATATAATTGTAAATAGTTTATGTACTTAGCTCGTGGACTTTCTTAATGAACTCCAATTTAATTGCAATTTAGACCCTGATGTCAGCCCCAAACACCTTTGAGGATTAAGGTAGTAGGTATATGTCGTGTAAGTCGCTCTTACCACACTCTTCCAACTGATGTAAGACATTAAATAGGTGCCTCCAAAGTAGAACCACTAAGGCTTCTACCATTTTTTCTATCAGCTACTTACATTTAAATTTTATAAGTATCACTCTCAATATGTGTGGGAGAAATAAACGAGTAGCATCGTAATTACTGTTAATAAAACAGAAATGAAGCGTTCCGTTACTGTAAACTGTTCATAATTAAAGTTCTCGTTTCAGCAATAAAATGAAAGGACGTGATTAAAGCTCTTTACAGAAACGTTAAGTGTCTACGGAATCGTAATTGTGAATGAACATAGCGTGAACACTGGAAAGTGTCGTTAAACGTAAAAATTAGTGCTCAGCAAAGGTAGGAATGTGTTAATAAATTGTGTGACGTCACATCCGAGCAGTTAACAAAGTTAAGTGGCGGCCAGGGGCGTTTCCCGCCTTTTTCGCTTAAGTTTTCCGCGCCGCCGGCACCGGAAGTTCGGCCATTATTATTTTACGCGGGCAACAAGCGGCGCGATAATATCCTACGCTTCAGCCAGGTCCGTGCTTAAGACTGGCTTTAATGGCCGAACGTGTCTTCCTACTTTTCGCTTAATAGGTGTAATAACTTAAACAAAAAGCCAGATTTTAAACGAGGTACCTTCTTATCCGCCGGGACGAGATTTAAATCGGCCAGCTCGGAACAATATTTCAGACCATTGACTAAAGAACCCATTATTGACCAACGTATTTAAATTTTAAGGCAAAAATGAAACATTTTTTTTTATTAGCTAAAAACTAGGCCGTTTATAAATATTTTGATATTTAGTTACTTTCTACTAATAAAACATATTTACTAGTAATGTAACTTTGATGATGTTGTGTTTGAAGGCGTACAGTACGAAACATACAAAGCATTGTAAGTTAGTTCTAATGGGTACCAATGCACCTGTGACCAACCTCTGGTAAGACTTTTCTTATCTGGAGTTGATTACGGATGTACATAAACATTGGCTTACCATCAGGTGTACCTATGCATTGTCGTTTGCTATTGAGATATAAATAAAAAAAATGTGTGTGCAGTCGGAAGACTCCCGTCATAAAAAAAATCTTAATATTCATTGAAATAATGTAATAATTAGTCAATAACTCTACATCTTTAGAACTTCTAAAAATGTAGAGTTATTGTAATTAAATAAGCGTAGCTTCTTCCTTGACTATTTCTGCCACAAGCCACATGAAACTTCGTTCCAAAAACTATTGATACATGAGCTCTATGACCCAAATCCTATCTATGGATTTAAAATCAAAAATGTAAGCGGCTTTGGCTAGTTGCGGCTCGTTCTATTCCCCTTTTGTCTCACACGAGCTGATTTACGGGTCGGCGGGAAACCGACTTTGTCCCAACTAAACCTTGTTATGGAAACGGACATGCAGATCTTGTGACATGTGAGGAAACTTGGAAAATAAATAAACAAATGTATTAAAATGTATTATGTACGTGTTACTTTAACGAAAATCGAATCAATAGATATTTAATTAAAAAAGTGTATGTGTTATTTACTTAACTAAGTATTTATTTGTTAAATTAAAACACGGCAGATGTAGAACTTTTTAAAAGTAACCTACGAGAGATCGAAATATATAAAAAGTATCAAGAGTGTTAGGATAAATGTATAAATTACTATTTTTTCCCAAGTTTTTTTTTTAATATTTTAATGTAAAACATTATGTTACATATATATATCATGTAATGTATTCTATCGCACTCTCGTCGACCTAATCCTAAAAATTTGTATTTGTTTTTTCTTTATCGTGACGCATTTTCGTTTCAGCGAGTTTCAAATCAATATATCTTTTTTAGTTGACATTTTTTTACTTTCTATGTGTATATTATAGAGAACTGAAAGAGGTATCTATATAAATCTTTTAGGCAGGTAGTGATTAAAAATTGACTTCTTATAGGCGAAAGTGACTTCTTATAGGCAGGTAGTGATGCAAAATTAAAGTAAAATATACAATAGTTCTATCATAACCAACAATTTACCTCGTGTTTAAATAAAAAATACAAAATTACACAACCAAATAATCCTACTTTCGAATATTTAAGCCAAACTAACAATAGAATAAAATAGTTGTCAGTCCATTGTGCGTTAAATTATTCACGAAGTGTATTCGTCGCTCCAGATCTTTGAGATCGTGCGATATGGGGAATTACACACGTTTCCATATTTCATATTTCATGGTGAAACCTGCCTGATGACAATCGTGACAATGTATATTGACTTTTGTTTGGTTAATGGTGTTTATGCACACGTAAACTACCGCCCGTTCCGCCCGTAATGGATATTTCTAAATGTTAGGACCCTAGCAGACTTGCTACTTTTGTTTCGAAGATGCGTTTTTTGGTAATTGCGTCATAATCATAATCTTTATTCAGTCTATTTTTTAGTTATTATAACTTTGATTGTAAATGTATGGAACATATTCGTAATAAACAGTAATACGTATATACCTTATTATAATAATAATAGTATATTACAACACGCTTATATTACAACACAAAGTGATTTTTGATATATTTATTTGAATATTTTATCGATACAAAGATGCAGGTTTTTGCGATTACATGTGCGAGGTGTCGCAATTCATCGCTATATACGAAAATTTGTCAATTCGTGCATCGTCTTTGCTTAAAGTACGATATATGCTGATGTCCTTATGTAACGGATTATAAAATTTGTATTTCATGGTGTATAGTGTTGAGCTTCAAGGAAAGAGTGGTATCGCAATGATGGTTCTGATTTAAACGATAAAATTAGTTTTGATGTACGATCGACAAGTTAATAACAATAAAGTTAGCTAACATTCATCTATTTTCAATGCGTATTAAACACATTTTATTACAATTAAGAGGAGAAAATACTTTGTATACGTCACATGGACTTCCTATCATAGTATTTGCGAAACATTATGTTATGGGGCTATTTAAGAAAGGTGATGAAAGATCTCTTCTATAAAGGCTTATCCATTAATGCATATGTCTCTACTTTTCCGATGTCGCAAATATTCATAAGCGACGTTGACTATTTTTTATTACATACATTGCTGATACATTAAAAAAAACCAAAAGCGATGTTCGTCATAATGTGTAGGTAAATAAAATACGTATTTTTTTTGTTTCTTTCTTAACCTCAATTAAGTACAATATATAATGTTGATTATTATGTAATATATAATCAACATTACATTAGTATCTAATCTAAACGCTGCCAAAATGACAGAAATTGAAGGCTTAAAACCATAATATTTGATTGATTCGTACGTACAAAGTAAACCGTCAATTTTAAGGTAGCCCCGGGCGCGATTATTAAAAATTAATCGCGCGCTTTCATTGATACGTGGATGATTCGAGTGCGCGCATCCGGTGGGCCAAGTCGCTATTACCCGCCCGGGTAGTGACTCCACACGGTATATATTTTCTAGGACTCTTCTAATTTTTTTTATTAAGATAAAAATTAAGCAAAACTAATGTTGCCGGTAAATATTTTCTAGGATTCTTCTATTTTTTTTTTAATGAGAAAAAAAATTAAAAAATAATAATGTAACTAATGTAAATTACATTCATCTAAGTTTTTATTAAATTCATATTTTTATAGGGTAAATAAATTAGTTAGTTTTGTAAATATTACAAATAGTAAGGTTTTATTAAAAAATCTTTACAATTTGAAAGGCCAAAAATAAGTCAGTCGGTATGCTTCTTATATGTTTATAAACATTTGCCTGTCTGTTTATATGTCGGTGTCGGTCGATATAAAATTTCATTTCTGGCAATTTTTTTTCATTACATTAAAATATAAAATTGTAACAATTTATTATTAATTTATGTAAGTAGTAGTTATATAATTTCTCCTTTTACATTAAATCTGAAATTTAAAGTAGTAAAAATCACGCATGTAAAATAAGTATATTTTAGTATTTTAGTAACAAATTTACCCAAAGCAATCTAATTTTACATTTTCTACGGGAAACATAATACTGATTTCCCAAATAATAAACAGGAACCAATCTTAACTCTACATTCATTTGGCAACACTACACTGGACGTTTCAATTCGACACATCTTCAGTGTTTCACCTCGCCCAATAATTACAGAGCGGTATCATTAACCCGCGTGCACAACAAAACGTAATAACGTTGCAATTAGACGGTGGCTGTCATTAGATTGTAATAGAGTTTCGTACAATTTGTGAGTAAAATCGTCAAGCGTGTCACATTACCGGAGTCCATTAGGGCGTTTACACAACACGGAATTGAAACTAGCGTCCACAGATTATCGTGATAGACAAACAGACCGCTTTGTCTCGATAATAACACCTTATAGCGGGTGTTCTTTCGTGTGACATTTCTGAGCTGTCAAAATGATAAATCGTTACGCCTTTGTACAATTTCCTGTGAACTAATTAAATTACACTATTTACCTACCTACATACCTTTCATTACTTTAACCCTTGAGCCATGAAAGTTATAGCAAGAACTTAATTTTCTGTTAGTATATTTGTTTATATTCAACGAAGTACTGTTTTGACTGCGGCCCGGTTGTGACTAAATAAAATTAAAAAGGTAATTACCTAAATACCTAAATTTGATCATGGAATTTAACGATAAAACCTTAAAAATCAAAGTTGTCGCGACGGGGTGTCTATATAAAGTATCAGAACGTCTTGGTATAGACACTGGTTCATTTAGGATTTTCACCTAATCAAAGCCTAAGCCTTATTAAGAAGACTCCGAAATTTCTAAAGAACCAGTGTCCTCTTAGCTTAGAGCCTCTCTTAAAGTCGTCTTTGAAGAGATTTTAGTCGCCTCGCATCCTTCTCTTCTCGGGGTTGCTTGCTACAGCGGATGTCGTAGGTCTATTGTAATCCTGAACCACAGGCGATGACACACCCGTATAAGATCTAGCATTTTTCTGCACCTTTCTCCAAAAAGAAACAAAAACAAAAAGCTCCACACTAGGATTTTTCATGTGTGACTATGGAGACATAAAGACAAATGCACAAACATCCAGACTCAGAATCTAAATTCATCATCTACATACGTGCTCGTAGATGTCAGAGCGGTATGGTGACCACTCCGCCACGTGATCGTCGTCAGTGAAACAACGAATGAAACTATATATATAAATACATAAATATAAACGATATCAGGAACATGCTATACCAACATATCAGTAGCCATGTGTCGGATAACCAATGCGTATCCGGCGATTTCGGCAGGTAGCGATAATATCCACACGTTTCGAATTAGGATCGGTGATAAGATCGTATCGCCTTACGTTAAATAACATGTTTCCTGCAATCATCGTGGTAATTCTAATAATATAATTACCATGTTCGGCGGCTGCCTTTTCAGACTTATAATGGCTGACAACAAACAGAGTGGTTAGGCAACGTACGAATTACACTAAGCTGTCATTAGGTAATATTGAATTATGTCATGTATGACTCTTTGTGGTGTATTTAGTTGGACAAAAAATGGGCATAATTATGCAAGTGGAATTACAATTGTTTGCGGAATATACAAAGTGTTTGTTTCGTACGTCGCTGCTCATGTAAAATTAAATATCATGTAATTTTAACCCAGGTGTCTTGCATTTTAAGTTGTATTTCAAACTGTGAGACAATTATTAAAACACATTCCGCTTATAAACGTTAATAAAAATATAAAAAGTTTTTTGATATCCTTAGTCGTCTCAGTAGACATCCCACAAATGAAATGTAATGTCTTTATTTGTATAGGCCTACGTGGGCATTTACAAATTGTCAGTTACATTTTTTAACAGTACAACCGGATTGCTACACGACATCAACTGAGAATATCCGGAAGGAAACTCAGCATACTGTATGTATGTTTGTATGTATGCATAGTCCGGCATCATGTTAATGAAACATTAATGTTCTACTAAAGTAGTATATATTCTTCTTTACATTTGATAGCTACTTATTCCAAATTAGTTTATTGTATAAGCCGCGCCTTCAAAGTGTAAAATGTTATAAATTTATTATAAATTTTGTACCTCATTAAGGATGAAATTAATTTAATCCAACTTCCTATACACATTTATCTTACGACGTTAGTTACAGGCTATAGACACTAATTACGATGAAAAATTAACTACATTACTAGTCCTATTAGATACGATACAACATGTGTGCTTTATAGGGTTTAATGTTCATTTTTATAATTCTGTAACTATTTTACACTCTGATGAATGGAGAAAGATCAAATTAATTAAATACAGATAAATTCATAAGACAAAACATACGAGTATGCAAATTAGAAACGTTAAACTAAAATCAAAGTTGTAATAATTTATAAGAAGTATTAATAAAGAAAACTTCATACACCCATATATTGTCAGTTTCAATTAGTATATAAATATATGAACGATATATATAACGATGTACTTTGCCTGACTTCCGCTAAGCGCAGAAATTATACTAGAGAAAAATGCAAGCATATTAAAAAGTAACCAGTTTACCGAAGGTACCTATTAGTACCTGAATTATTCACAAAAGTATGTAAATATGTTTTTGATGACGACATTCGAAATTAGATTGTCGTAATAACGTGGTATCTTACCTTTTAATCTAAGAACGTGTAATAAATATATAATATCGTCACATTAGGAAGGCGAGAGCGATATAATATTCAGCAGCGGCTCTAATGACGGTGTCAGCTTATTGTTTTAAATCGCCGCCGCCCTCTAATCCACTGCATCGCCTGTAATTAAGGTCTAACGTGCCGAAAAAAAACACATCAACTCACCCCTTCAATATTGCATGTGTCTGATACGGGACCAGTTTAGAATAACCGTTATACTCATTTAAGGATTTTTTACCCAAATTACCCTTCCGAATCAGCCGACACAAAATCGTGTAGCCTATAGACAATACTTTACAATGCGTCTCCAGCGGAAAACGCCCTCTTTGCCTACTTTTGATTGCGCAAACGGTTGAGGCAAAAAAACTTTGTAACGGCCGTCCAATTAGTTTAAGAATCCGCACAGAAGCGCTTCGTCGACCCTAAATTTTTCTCAAATTAAATGCAAAACTCGCCCTGAAGCACCGGCGATGGTTATATAAAATTTAAAGTCCATACAATTCGCGCAACACAAATTTTTATTACCTTCGCCCTATAAGTAAGTAAACAAAAAGAACAAATTAGCCAGAGGTTCGCAGGAGACGTCGTCCGCTTACATCCCGGCGGGACACAAGGGTGTAAAAAGTAAAACAATAAGGATTCCGTGCGGCTGCGAGGGGATATTTATTGTTAATGAAAATGGCGGGATTTGAACTAACGTCTTGTAACTAAATACCCTCTCACGGTTAAAGCGAGCACTAATTTGGTTTTTATAGCGCGTCCTTAATTTGATTTGGCGGCATCGCGGCCGCCACTATTGCCAGTAGAAGCAATTAATTTGGTTGGATTATATTTTTCCCGGCGCCCCGTGCGCGTGACTCCCGAGCGGCCCGCTATCGAACAGAGGAGGAAAAAATAAAATAAAACTTAAGCCCCGTTTAATTTGAAGGGTGGTTCTGGGCTATTAAAGTAACACGCTTATGTATTGCAAATTATATTGAAATTTGTCTTCCATTACTGAGCGTCTTCCTCACACAAATGTTGCCCGCATTACGAGCGGGAGATTTTTATTCTTCGCTACGCCCACCCTTGTCTCCCGGTTTTTTACGTCCGAAGTTTTGTGGTGCCTTTTTTCTCGCTAATTAAAACTCTTCCGCGCTGTTTCCTCTGAGAAACGAGATCCGATCAATTAATTTTTGGGCGGCGTAAGCTATCTCGAAATTTACTGGGCTACTAAAAACAATTTGTTTACAAAAACGACGAGCGATCTGAAAGTAATTGATCAAATAAACTTTCAAGCGAAGTCGATATCTCTATAGGCAACTATTGATATTTTGTGTACGATCGAATAATTTGATTTGCCTCTCAAAATCGAGAACGTATCTAGCGGCGACCTCACACCAAAATAATAATAGCCTTTTGTAAGCAGTAGCGTCTACCCAAGAATATTAAGTCACGCACGGCATTGTCTCATAGATACACCAGTAATTGTAACTTATCTACTGAATTGACCACCGCTAATATTTGTAATCCTGTATAATAATAATCGAATTTTACAAACAATAATGGGATATTTTGTCTTGTTTCTATTGAGCATACATTATGTCTATATTGTTGAATTATCATACAAGTTTGGCTGTTTATTTATAAAAATCTGAATTTTGTTTACTTATACTACAAAATTAGTACTATCTCAACTTAAAAAGCTCCTCATATATACGAGTACAAAGTTATAACATTTTAATATCATTTTTACAATGTAAAGGATCAATCGCCTGAATATAAAGGAACATAAATAGACAAAGAACAATATCTACAGGTGTATATCCATTTATTTACCCTTCAATCATTCGACCGCCGATGGTGATCGAAGCAGTAATTTCCTCCCATTGTACCATTTCAGCAAAGGGGTACAACGGGAGCACGCGCCGAATTAAATGGAAATCAATAGCTATGGACGCACGTGCCCGCCGGCCCTTAAGACCTCACTCGGACTATCATGATGAAAAACTAATTCTGTCGATACTGTATGTACTAGAATTTTATTGTTGTATCTTGTCTCATACATCTACTGTTCTTGGTTTTTTTTAAGCCTGAACAAAACCTCTTTTAGCTACCTATGCCATACAATGCCATACTTAACGTGATTAATATGAATGAAAGAAAGGTAATTATCATTATAGGAATAACAAATATTGAAAAACGCAAAATTACGAGTTTTAAAAAACAATTACGTATATTTTAAGACAAATAATGTATTTATTGGAATAAGCGTGATGCCTGATGATCATAAAAAATACACGGGGATCCCGTTCCTATAGAAAATACGTATAATGACACTTCCATTTGTTTACAATATAGCCTAACATTACAATAGTGAGATAAAGAAAACCATAGAGAAAGCAAAAGATATTGTATCACTAACATTAACGGATAAAAAGTTGATGAAATCGAACGTTCACGACCCATCAGGCGGTCGAGCAATTTAGTATCCGTCATAGCAATAGAAGCAATACGGAAACCATATTCAATTATTTTATACACAAATTATATATAAATAAAGATACACCGAACCATTCCATCGTTTTAAATTACCGGTAACTCAATATTGGGTGGATATTGTTGTACGGGAGTCCGCTGTAACAAATCGTGTTGAAATCACTACTCTCCGACACAATGACGGAATCAATCGAAATCGCCTGCCATTATCGACAAAGACTATGTAACTCTAGAAATCCTATGTCATACATGAAGTAAAGGTTAATCATCCATCAATCCATTATTGTACCACTGGCACGGGTCTTCACTCAGATTGGGAGAGTTTCAGACCATAGTCCACCGCGCTGGCTAATTGCAAATAGGTAGACTTCGCACACCTTTAAGAACTATTTTTTAAAGAACTCTCGGGTGTGTAGGTTTCCTCACGATGTTCTCCTTCACCGTAAAGTGATAATTAGCTTCTAATACGCACATAATTATAGAAAAATCAATGGTGCATGCCTGGGATTCGAACCTCGGACTCCCGATCGAGAGACCGGGTATCAACCATTCGGCTATCACTGCTCATCAAGTAAAGATTAATATTAACTACATTCTCAAGACATCTTTCATATCTATCGTCACTTTTTTACTTTTACATAACTTTACTGGGAATTACTTATTAAACAATACACCAGTAAGGAAAATGAATTTCATTATATAACATGTAAGATTCTATGTTTAAAACAAAAGGCAATTAGCAGTAACGATGCGGTCTATATGCACAGGAGAGAAAAAGCAGACGTTTTCGTGCAAGAAACACGAATTTCGAAAACATTGGAAGCATTGTACCGAGGTTACCTTCTGTGAAACATTGTGGAATGTTGAGGGAACACGTCCGCAGACAATGCGGCTGCAGACAAAGCACTTGCTCGATCGAAGTCCGATGATTGATCAATCAATGCATTAGAAAGGCGGACTAATTGCGGCAATTTGCGTTTATTTGTACTGGCGACTGCACCGACAGCGCCCTTCTATTAACTTAGCCACTTTCTGTAATCAGTCTAAGTATATCATTACACGGAGGTCGTCAAAGTGGTTCGAGGAAGGTATCAAGTAACCCTAGTTTAATTTGCTATTGATTGGCGCGGACCTTTACGAATTCTGGCTTCTTGGAGTTCACTTGAGTGGATGTGACTCACTTTAGTATAAATGGAAAGTCTAATGGCTTTAAATATTTAATACCGTAGAGTGTAGAATATAGATGACGTAAAATAGGTAGGTTTTACTATAGTATACATAAGAACGGTAATAATATATCAAACGGAAACATTACAAAATATCTTAATTTGTTTTATATATATAATAATAATTGAATTATAATAGTTAACAGCGAAGATATTACATCCTTGCGTCCAGGTGGTAGAACCAGTGTAGTGCGACGGGGAAAGTACCGCCGCCACACCTATTTCTAGCGTGAAGCATTTCTTGCGTTTCGTTGGAAGGGTGTGGTTGCCGGCACACT
>DWLI01004454.1:0-10838 GCA_018249915.1 Cecropterus dorantes dorantes
GACTGCATGCTCGTTTGCTACTTTAAAATTTAAAAAAAAAAAAAAAAAAAATAAACATTTGCTTGGATTCAATAAAAAATATTTTATATAATTATATAATCGATGTTTGTAGATGGCAACACCATTCTTTAGGAGCTAATTAAAAAGTTATAAATAAAAGAACGTCGGCAGAATAGAGAGAAAAAATAAACAATAAGAAATAATAAATTTGTATGCATCCAAATAATAATTAGGCACTATTTTGCTACATTATAATATAGGTATTTTATTTAATTTGTCATAATTGGTTAAAATGAGAAATACTAAGAGATTATTAATGTGGGAAAAATATCTAATTGTAATTTTTAAATGAGAATTGCCTGTGATGAATTAACGTTTAATAACTTTAATTATGATATGTCAAGATGATCCTAATGACAATAGATTAATATTTATGAGTCTTGAAACCCTAGAAGTTTAGTACAGCGAGCACGTTAATTAATACGATACACCTTTTGTTATTAAATTTCATGGTGTTGGTATAACACAAACACGCTTTTGACACTCATAGCCCCGCACTAGGATTTACTTTATGTCATGGGTGCCATGGACACGCAAAAACGAATACAAAAACACCCAGACCTAGAACAGAAATCTGAATTCATCATTCAGATGTCTGTCTGGCCGGGAATCGAACCCGGAGCCCACTGCGCGTCAGACCCGTGTGGTGATCGCTCCGCCTCGCGGGTCGTTAAACGTTTGATTATTATGCGTAAAGTTTAAAACATCCTTTGTTACAACGAATCCATACGCCACTGCACTTTGGATAATGATTCATATGTCCTTATAGAAGTACCTATTTAGGTAGTACAAAGTGTAGTAATATAGACAGATATTTGTATAACGAGAAATGTACAAAGTCTGCTCTTTCCATTGTCTCTTTATCGGCGTTTTGTGCGTAGTTACAAAATCCATATGATTTAGTGTTAGTACATAGCCAACGTATGTGTTTTGTAATTCATTCTATATTGTGATCCTACCAGGATCTTTGATAATGAATAACCTTGCCTTATCGGCACATTGTTCTGTGGTATTAAATAGCTAATAAAATTGTTAAGATAAGAACATGTCTGTACAATTGGGTGAAATTATTGCATAATTTATTTACATGATTTCATGTTTCAACGTTTACACGGCATACAATAATAAATTTTAACGTGTTATATTCATGTATTTTGAAAATTTATACTTATATAATTTATCTATATGACTATATCTAGATAATATAATATAGTTGTATTAAATATCTATTAAAATCCATTCATTATAGACATGTTCTTAAATATCTTTATGCATAATTAACATATCTGCCACTATTCAATCACAATTGAAACACTATAAAATATACTAGTATGTATGTATGTATGCCCATGTAAAATCTATTCAATACTGTTGATTTCTAAATAAGTGATTTCCTTCCTTTTGAGTACGGAAGTTTACTTCCTATAAAATAGTTGAGTCGATTGAAGCACAGCATTCGAATAATGACCTTTAAGGTCAAGCACGTTTGTAACACAGTAGACGAACTTGATCGAAATAGAAGCGAAAATTGGTAAATTTGTGCGCAGATCACGTATCACCCGTCATTGTTATTGAGCATTATCGATGTAATTACATCGATTGTTTTCGCACTTCCTTGTTATCGATTTAAATACTTTCAAACAAATAAAGAATTTTCTGACAGAACTCGTTATCATAATCGATTTATGCGTAGAAATGGCAGGAAAACACAGAGCAGCTCAGGGTTTCAGCTCAAGGGGCATCACGTACGAGGTTGTACATCCGATTGCTTATTCCGGAGAAGTAGAACTCGATTAATTGTTTATAGGATACATCTCTTGAATCCCTTTCGATTCTGACATCATGAGATGGTTTATAGCAACAAGGTCTCTAACCTAATTAGGTGCTAGTGAAGATCATAATATGTGCAATAGATTCTTTAATGGGTGGAAATCGTTGACCATAATTATTTATGTATAAATTTTATATTTTACCGCCATCGTGTTCAACGTTAAGAGTTCTGTTGGACCGAATATTCAATTTATAAAAGGATTATTTCATGAGAATAGATTAATTCTAAGTGTGTTGCGTCATATTCTTATAAAATGCAAATTTACAAATATATATTGAAATATATTTTTATAGAAAAATTATCTATTCGAATATCTGTGAATAGTTCGGATTATTTCGTCGAATATTCGAATAATTCGTAATTTTTTGAAAAAAAAGAAAGTTTCTAATCGAATATGGAATATATTTTTTATTAAAATATTTTGTCCGATAGCAAACAGTATACATGCATATAACGAATAATATTATAACGCGGTCGGCCTGATGCAAATGGTTTGTTACTATATAACTCCTGTAATACACTTCGTTTATCAAACATTCACTCGAATCTCTTTTTCATCCTTCAATGTAAATGTGAATAACATAAATATTAATCTACTTAATGGAACAACAGAATTAAGTGTATTGGTTGTACTGCCTAAAAATAAATAACTAAATAAATATATATACTGTATTAAATAACGTAACAAATAATTTTACCAATGTTATAATATTTTTGACCAGCATTGACAGAAAAATACTATAAAGTATTATTGAGAATTTAAAGGACTTTAAGTTTTAGGAATTGCTATCTTGCAATTTTTCAAAAGTAAATGATAATATTTTTAACATATAGTTTACCATATATGAAATATCAATATTTTAGTCAAACATCCGTTCTTTGTCAGTCGCGTAAAAGGAAGTGGGTTTTCCTTGCCGGGTAAGGACGACGACAAACGGATAAACACTGTTGTCGGGCAAATACTTAATCTTGTACCCATAATCAGCAATATAGTACTAATTCATATGTGTATGTATGTATATGTTAATTTATTTTTCTAATCGTAGTACTTTAACGCTTGTACCTGTGTAACATTAGATATTTTACGTTTTATGCTTGTATATTTTGGGATGAAAATACTATTTCATTACCTTCTAAGTAATTTCTCTTAAAGAAAATTGGCCTAATCACTTTAGTTTCAGTTTTTTTCTTTGCTTTTATTATCTTATTTGTATTTTACATAGGTTACATTAAGGAAATGATATTAGATGTGAAAATTTGTGTTAATACTCTCACTCTACATCGTTTTAAAATTACCTTAGCATAGAATTTATATAAAAAAAAAACTAAAAAAGACTTCGACATGTTCAATGTATTTTTTTGTTTATATTTGACTCAAATCTGTTAATTTAGTCTGCCTTTAAATAGTTTTAGTCCTTGTATTAAAATCTTAACATAGTGTAGTTTAAAGAGCATTCGTCTATTTTCTGTCTTCGGTATTGACATTTGTGGTCGGCCGCAAGTGGGTCTTGATACCTATCTCATACATCATTTACTGAGCGAATTCAACACTCAAACAGTAATAAACATAGAATAATTTAATTTATCATAAAAATATGACATAATCGTGTAAAAATTCTATAATAGAAAAGTAACTAGAAATTTCTGCAAAAATGAAGATTTACTCAATTTCTTTACATTATCATTCTTTACATTATTAGTAAATAGTTAAATACTATTTTCTATGTGTGCATACAATTGTATGTACAGCGCCGCGCGCGATCACACTGATATTGATATATAAACATATTGCTACTTACGCGTGTTGTTTGTTCCGTCATGTGGAATCTATTTGTATTATATTATCTTTCATTACTGGTCACCTATAAGGCATTAGTCCTCTGCCAGAAGGGTCATGGGTGGTGTATATCTCTGTCAAAGTTTGGGTTTAGAGTGATTCACACCTTTGTGAATTATGATGCAACAATAGGATGGCAAGGCGGAAAAAAAGGAGCCCCCAGACGGAGGAGACACTTGGGACACATAAAATTTAGTCGTTTTATTAGTTTTCATATTCAACAAGCGCGATGTTATATAGTCTATAGCCTTCCTCGATAAAAGACTATTCAATAGAAAAATACTTATTCAATTCGAACCAGTAGGACCTGAGATTAGCGTGTTCAACCGAAGAAACAAACTCTTCAGTTTATTATATTAGTATAGATTACTTTAATGTAACTATGATAGTAACTTTAATAAAAAAAATCTTAATTTTAAGTCCAGGAGGGCCCTGTCCGAAATAGCTACGGGCCTTAAATATATGGTAATTGAGTACCCAACGTACTGATACCGATTTCATATAATTCAGATACACTATGGGTTTCAAGTAATCGTATCATTCGGTTATTTGCAATAATATCGTTGGTATGCACATATTTATTGCTTGGGCAACTTGAATAACAATAACATTGCTATATTATTCATAATATTAGAGTAGTCGCTATGCTGTTTATCAGTATAATATCCTGTGTATGGAACACTGATATTGAATTATACGTACATTCAAAGATACTGGTGTTAATTATATTATTTATCATACATGACAAGGTGTAGCTAAGATTAATGTCGTCAAGATAAACATATGATTAGAAAAACCGCTAAATTGCATATCTCTAGTGATTATATACATACATAATTCCTTAAGACGTTTCGTTCTTACCAAAATAAAATATTGGATAGGCTTAGGAAAATATCGTAGAAAACGTTAAAATATTTTCAGCATATCCTAGTATCATTCTGTAAATTTAGTTTAATTTATTGGAACTGTAAATTCGAAACACGTATAAACTTACTTTAAATAACGTTACGTCAGTTATAAAAGGAATATAAAAATAATCGAACGATTAATTAAAATTGCGTCACATAAAATCACAAGGCGTAACAAGTTGGTAAAGTGGCTATAAGCTCAAATGGATAACTTAGTACGTGGAGGCTTTTATTTCATGATTTACCCAACTGGGTTAGAAGGAAGGGTTTTTTTTCGAGTGAATTTACGTATGTATGTCCATTTTTTGACCCCAAACGGCCTTATTTGGGGTCGAACTGGTGACTGATAGATATAACGCATCAATTGGATTACTCTCAGTTGCTGGAGCGACATCTAGTATACTATACTAATATTATACGAGTACGAGTATACTTCTATACTAATATTATAAAGCAGTAGAGTTTGTTTGGTTGAACGGGCTAATAACAGGTTAGAATTTAAAAAATCTATTTGTGTTAAATAGTAAATTTATGGAGGAAGGCTATAGCCTATAATACATATTGTTTGACTTTTTTATGTAGCGGATGAAACCGCGAAGCACAGCTAGTAAGCTATATAATTTTAAATTATGACGTTTTATGAACAGAAAAATGTAGAAGGAGAAGGAATGATTTTTTAAAGAGCAATATAAGTAACAAATGAATGCTTGTAAAAAAATTTAAAAAATGAGGTGGTGTGTGTCTGTTTATTACTTAATTACGCAAGAACCAATGATACGATTTATATGAAATTTTACATGGATGTAGCTTATTCAACTCATAGGCAACTTGATATTTTGCTTTTTGTAATATGATTTTGATAGTATCCGTCATTTAAGGATGGCGAATATTTTTCAGTCCCGTGGCGAAGCACGAGTACTTCAGCTAGTATTTTAATATTTTTGTGTTACCATTTTGACCAAAGGCTTCGAAAAAGTGGTAAATTAGATGAGTTGTAGTACTTCCTTGTTTTCTGGTGTTATTAATTACGTTTATGCACTTGTATTTTATTGTTTTGATAACAATTTAGGTTTAAAGATATTTATTCTCAAAAATACATATTCGTCACTTACATAAGAACATAATTTATAAAAAAAATACACAACTTCGTTGATAACAATTTATTTAATATACATTTAATTATTTTTCCTATAGACGATGGGACTCACGCCAGCGTTCTCGAAGCGACTTCTGACGTTCATCCAGGACGCCATGCCGTTGCGGCTAAAAGAGGTGCACTTCGTGAAGCAGCCCATGGTCTTCAATGTCGTGTGGAACATGTTCAAGCCCTTCATCAGGGAGAAGCTTAAGACCAGGGTATGTTTCATTCAATTGTTGTGTATTCCTTAACAATACTGATAGTCTGAGTAACAACAAGCGTATGGTTATAAGATAGGACTCTCACTCTGGGGGTCCAAGATTCGAATCCCAACTCAAATCAGATTTTTCAGTTTTCATTGTGCATATTTAAACTGAGTTATCACTTGTTATAACAATGAAGAGGAACATGGTGAAAACCTACAAACCTAAGATTTAAAAAAGGTATACATATGTATGCGCCACAAGCCCCAAATCTAGTGAGCTTCTCTCATTAGATTAGATTCTAGACGATGATTTCATAGATGTTATAATACTGTAGCATGTAATATGCAAAATAGCGCAATGCTCGTTATATGCTTCTGTAACCTGTATTGCCATAATTAAGTTGTATAACAAACTGTCGAAAGAAGTCTGAGCGTGAAAGATCCACGGTAAACTTAGACTTGTTAATATTTTTATCGCTGATCATAACTGTAACTAAATATAATAAAATACTGTAAATAATACCCGAATAATTATGTTATCAAAGTATTTTAGGCATGCAATTTTTCATTCCATTCATCGAATAATTCTGTTAAACGACTAATTTAATTATTAATTCAATTAACAATTAATTATTAATTAAATTAATAATTAATTATTAATTTAATTATTCTAAAATCAATAATTAAATTAATTAAGGATGTTATCTATACCTAGTTGTAAAGTAATTTCATTAACATATTAATAAATTATTTACAATTGTATCATTTACCGATATTTTTATGTTAATGTTCAACATTAGTAATACATGAAACAAATCATTCTCTTACTTCAGATCTTCTTCCATGGTTCGAAAATGTCCTCGCTCCACAAGCACCTAGAGCCGAGCCACTTGCCCGCTGACTACGGCGGCGAACTGGACCCCATCGACTACTCTGGAGCCGATTGGTACCCGGTCATCAACGACATCCTTCCGCACATCCACAACTGGAACAGCTACGGCTTCGCCAAGAAGACATAGGCCCATAGTTTAAGGTCGCTTTCAATATAGGCGATTGTAACGGATGCCGCACGACAGACGGGCGGTTGTCGTACGATATATAGACAGTTTTCTCATACAAAACTGTTTGACACGAGAACTGTGCGTGCGATCTACTGTACTAGTTGACAGATTTACGATTGCCAAATGCGTGGCCTTGATTTTGTGCACAACCGTCCGTTCGCCGTGCGACCACTGCCCTGATGTCGTGCGACAGTCGGACTCACATCGTCTAATTTAAAAGCGCCCTAAGACTAGTGTTAATAACACGTTTCCTTTACGCAAGTATCGTGTTATGCGATGTCGCATTTATCTATTTAAATAACTTATATTGATCGAGGTCCAAAGAAAAAGTGCGCATCGTGACATCGTGACATCTATAAGAAAGTGTCTGTTTTATGCAACTTGTAAGTAAATACTTGCGCAATGGAAATGTAACTAGGAGATAGAAGATACGATTTCCAATTTAGTATTAGGAGAATGATAGTAAAACTTTGATCTTACATATTTGGGTCCATGCATATTAGTTGTTAGTTCTGGTCTATGATTCCGCGATATATATATAGAGCACAAAATGCACCAATGTTTATAACTTTTGTACTATCTTTGTGCTATATGTACAACACAATATTTAAAATAAATACATAATCTATTCAAATACATATACAAATCTGTATGAAATAGATATTTATTTTTTATAGATTTTGCCGCTGGATGAGTAAAGCTATTTACGGATGTAGGTATGTCCTCGTTAAAATATATAAAGTTATAGTAATCTATTGTTTTTGTTATTGTACAGCTATTTCTCTACAACATGTTAAATTGCGCAGTGTTTATCTATCTGTTTATATGTTACAGTATGATTCAATTGATTGACTTGCTAAGTTCCGTTTTTCGGAGTACCTACATTCGATATTAACGTATTCCGCGGTGAAAATTGGATAATGACTATGGTCTAATACTTGTCATCAACTTTTTTATAAGATGGAGTAGGAATATAAATAAAGCGATATAATTAATGTTATTTTGTAGTACGAATGAACTAAAAAAATGTGCGGATGTGAGCGTATTTCATGACATCTTGTTATATCATATTGTAATTTGAAAGTTTTATTCATATTATATTTATTCAGAAAATGTTGGATGACAATATCAAAAATGTGGATATTGAGGCTGTGAATGCGAAAGTGCTGTGTCACTTTTTATAACATATTCACTTCTAGAATAAGATTAGGTAAAACTTACGTCACATTACCGACCGATCTTTGAACCAATTTTGGTTGTAGTTGCGTGTTACATAATTTTGGTACAAATGATGAAGATGGCGCAACGATTAGTTCGTAGAGTGTGACGATAGAGGGCATGACATAAGTTAAGTTTAGTACATAAATATGAACCAATAAGTCAATGCCAAAGTAACGATTGTGTAAGGGGACCAATGCAGCAACTAAAAGGCTAAAAATTTGAATAAAATGTGAAATGGTATTTTATCTTGTTATATTTAGGCTATTATATATATATCATATTGTACGAATTCGCTAAAAGGCAACTTAGGCGATCAATTGCGTACCTAATATAATTGTTATGCAATATGTCGCACGTTATTTCATAATTTTCATAACAAAAAATATTGCGTGTTTTTGCTCAGTTTTGCCGCGTTATAATCTCAAACTTACTTTTTAAAATTTACTTTGAGTATAATTTCGATTACCTCTGTGGTTAGAAAAACCGGTGCAGAATCGCTCTTATATATGTACAACAGTTTTTTTATAATTTTTTTCGTAAGTAACGTGTGCATGTCTTTGTGGCAGCTTTCTGAAAGTTGTATTAAATCCTTTATGAAATGAGGCAAATTGGAAAACTAGCTGGTCTTAATTTTATTAATAGTCTTATGAAATGTACAAATTTAATTTTAAAGGAAGTGAGGGCGGAACACTTTATTACCGCACAATACAACATGTTTTATAAGTAGGAAGTGCGTCCTATGTACTCGGCTGGTTACAAACAATATTATAAAGCTAATTTATATGCAAGCTGTGCCTTACTGGGTGTTTTAGAATATTGCAGCTGGTACAACGAAGGCATATCGCCAATGACTAATTAATCAAATATACTATGTTCAAAGAAATACATGATAATGAATACTGATTTTGCATTATAATGTGCTAGCTATAAACTGTTGCTCAAGTTGAATTTTTGTAGTGTATAATTTATAATGTTATCTGACATTAGTTAGATGTATAAATAAATTTATAAAAAATATACGTGTTTTCTTTACGCCTTATTCATATACGATTATATTTCAAAAATCATTTAGTGCTTTAATAATCCGAGTCCATAATAATAATAAGAGTCTAAGAAAAACTGAAATGGTGTAGGTATTACTAAAAATATTTGGGTGAAATTAAATTATACCTAGGTATATGTATTTACAATATTTATTTGTATTCTAAGGGCTTACAAAAGTGAAAAAATAAGTTTTAAATGAATGAGCGCCTTGTATAAAAAGTTGAGCAATTAGTACGTTAAGAGGGAATCACGCTACTGTAATATTATTACTATTATATTCGTTAAAAGTAGATAGTGATGCCTTGCTAGTACTGGACGACAGGCGTCTGGCTGAAGTGTGTAAACCGCCTGAAGAAACCAATAAAGAGTATTAATTTTACAGTAATTGTAAAAGTAAATGTAATTTAATTTTACATGGCATTAAAAAACTGATTACAAATATTTTCCGTGGACATAGTATGTATGTGTCAAGAAAAATACCCGAAAATCTGCACTAATCGAATCATATTTTTTCCATTCGCTTTAGAATTCTTTGTATTGAATACCTATTTAAAGTCACGGTCTAATTCAATGTTTTTAGCCGACTGCGTCAGAGAAGGAGGATAATGTTTTTCGGTCGTATGTATGTATGTTTGTATGTATGTCCATTTCTTTGGCACGGGCTACAGCCCAAACGGCGTGACCGATTTTAACGTATGACATATAATTTGAATTGCCTCAGTTAAGAAAGTGACATCTATAGGCTATATAATTTTTAAAAATGGCGCGTGGAAACAGAGGAAAAAGGGGGGCAAGAACTACTTTTTTTACTATTACGCAATAAAATGTTACGTGTGTATATATGTACCATTATTTAAAATATAAATAATAATATAATTATCGAACTACATACATATAATGTATTAATATTGGAAAAAATAAATACTCATTTATAGATTTATAATTTTATAAAATACATTATTTGTCGCTTGTTTGTCAATTGATATGAACTCAGTGATATATTTGACAGCGACTTCCATTTTTTTCGACTATAGTGAATTGAATTTTTATCTTCTATTAACTATAACTAAAGCAGTAAACTTGTTAAAAATATTAAAAGCAAAAAACCCGACTGCTTAAAATTATATTATCAAATATTTTACTACTATACTTTTACTGAAATATAATTCTCAAAACGTCTCAAAAATATAATTTTGGGGCGCTAGTGCTAGAGTTGAGTTTAGGTCTACCAAATAGGCATATTTAGTTGATTATACACCTAAGTTTTTATTTACATATAATACACGTTATATAATATATGTTACATATAATAAATACAAATAAAATCTGTTTATTTTTCATAAATATCGACAATCATTGAGACATTAATACAAATGACGATTTAGGTGACCTCAGATGCCATGGTACCTGTCTTTGTTTTCATATTATCATAATTTTTGTTTAGATGTCACTCATATTTTAAAATCCTTACTAATATTATAAATGCGAAAGTAACTCTGTCTGTCTGTCTGTCTGTCTGTCTGTCTGTCTGTC
>DWLI01004455.1:0-10837 GCA_018249915.1 Cecropterus dorantes dorantes
CGGTAGTGGCACATCACTATTTATGATTTGCAAAAAACTAGCAACACAGCTTATGTCAATTTAGTCCGTAGCGAAAAGAAACAGACTATACGAGCATTGGCAAAATATTTGACGAAGCAGTAATTTCACATTCCCGCCAAGTGTTTTTTTGTATTGGTAATATAATATTCAGTATAGATAGCGCCTCTCTCAGCAAAGCACGACAACCTTTGTACTTTCGGTCAATAATTCAATCATACATAATATTTGAGTTTTGTAAAAGGCGGTGAAACGTTAAAATGCCAATTAGGTAGTAAATTAATACTGCCTGCGAAAAGGTTAAAGAATTGAAACGTGTTAAGTTCTTAATGAGATGTTACATCATAGCTTACGTACATTTATAATCTGAAGTAAGCACATACGATAAAAATCCTGAAAAATCTTTAACGAGCGAATTACATGATCTTAACTACTCAAAAATACTTTTCATTTGTAGAAAAACAGAAAATGATAGGAAATTAACTTAGCATCTAAACACCATATTGAAAAACTAATCTTGCAGTTATTGTATTGTAATTTTGTACTCAAGACATATATAGGAAAGAAATTGAAACTACAACCATATAAAATTTAGTCCTCAATATTTATTCATCAATAGTAAGTGCACCACTGTTGATATCATTGATAAGGTCATGTGGTGGCCTTCCTTCAACTGTGCATCCCACAGATTGTGCTGTGCCGAGGATCTCCTTCACTGTGCCAGAGAGTTCTCGGGCCATTGAGCGAGGCCGCATGATCTTTGCAATGCCAATAACATCTTCTAATGTGATGTTGCCGCTGTGTTTAACTGGAAAAAGGTGAATAAAAATATTTATCATCTTATTTTTCAATTTTAGTAGAGGAGAGGTTTAAATGTAAGGTTTGCCTTAAAAACAAAATGAAATTGAACATTTACATACTCTTATAAATATTTGACTCAATATATTAGTTCCAATAAAATTTTATAATGGCAGCAACCAAATAAATACAGCCTGTTCATATAATCAGTCAGTAATGGCCATCTTCACCTAACCCAAATAACTGAAAAAATTTATTTGATATGCCTTATATTATTATTACATTTTTATTACCTACTCCTTAAAAAAAAATTGGTATAAATTGACCAAGATAACTAGACGAATGTCAAATGTGACATCACTCGCAAGCTTGCGGGTACTAATAACAAAAAAATAGCAATAATGATTTTTTGCAAAATGTTGATTTCAATGAAATGTGAATTATAATAAATTTCTGTCTCAATAATTTATATATATTTATACTTAAACAACACTTTTCCTTACTTATTTTAGTTATCATTGTAACAAAAACTAATGAATACAACAAGTTATTATTTACTTATTTATTTTAATATCTAAAATCAAAACTGATTAGGGAGTTTAGCTGCAAACAGTACTAGGATGGGAGCGGGGCGTGAGGCAGAACCGGGAAAGGGAAACCGCATATGTTCGTCTAGTTCGCTTGGTTGAGTAGTAAATTGTACTATTAATAGGAGAAAGAAAGTGTGCATGGGAGCACAGTAATCAAGACCTACATGGAACTCAACACCGAAGCCATAATTCAGTTTACAAATCTTTATCTTAGTTTTATGAACAGTTTTTTATTAGTCTTTTTTATAGGACTTTAGTTACACTGTTGTTCAAATTCTTTAAAAGCTAAAATAAACCCCCCAAAATCGTTTTTATCTTTCATATCTTACAAACAATCCCATGCAATATCACTGCATTAAGTATCAAGTTGCGCAAATGGTTATGGGTAGTAAGATTATTAAATACAACTTTCAGAATACATACTGTTCTTTTGCTTCTTGCGGTCTCGTGGAGGTTCCTTCAGAGCTCTGATGATCAGGGCAGCTGCTGACGGCACAACGGAAATCTGAGCCTGTCTGTTCTGTACAATGAGCTGCACAGTGATCTTTAGACCTTTCCAGTCACCTGTGGCTTTCGCGATATCATCACCAACCTTCTTGGGGGACTGTAGCACAAAGATTAATTATTATAAGATCAGTTATTTAATAAAATATATCAATCACTAGCAATTGATAAGTGATAAAAACGTACCTAATATTGTAATTTACACAAAACTTAACCATTATAAAAAAATCCAATAAGTATGACATTTTGAGTCTGCAATGACATTTATTTCATAGTCAAGTCAAGATAGTGTAAATTATTATGAATTTGGGTGTTTAAAGCATGTATTAATTGATTGTTTAATAAATAAATAATTGTATATACTTTCATTTTAATCTTACAATAGCTGTTTTGTGTAAATTTTAGTAATGGGCTGTTCATACCAATGTTAAATTGCGATTAAAAAAACACGTTTTCAGGAATAGGAGATTGTATAACAACGGTGTACCTGTATTTGATTATTCAACTACTAAATAAAACGGTTCGATTTTATTCATCCAAGGAACTAATAAGTGAACTACAAGTTGGCTAACGAAATCTCTAGTTTTCGTGCACGTGTTGAACATGGGCGTAGACTTCTCGCAAAGTAGTCATTGGTATGATCAGCCGTAATGCGCGGCAGTCTTACAGCCTGGTCCGCGACTCCTTATTGGCCATTCGGAGTAGCCGCGACAGGGAAAGGATCCTGAGTCGCGGGTTCCTTCCATCCGCCACCCGGAAGGACGCGCCTGGTAGGGAGGCACCCCCCAGGATCATACATCGTGACGAGACAGCTAGGATTACAATATAAGAGCGAATCAGTTATGTATGATTCTCCTAGTTTTTAAGACTACATGCAGACAGCTAGTCCATGCACGTGTTATTGCATGTAGACCACACGGCACTAAGCTCTCAATATCGGCTTGAATTACTAGCTGTCTCGCATTAAAGGTTTATTAGACATAGACTGCCATGCGCATGATATAGGTTATATTAGAATTAGAATTTTGTACTCACGAGACCAAGAGGACCAATTTTAGGAGCCAAAGATGAAGTGGCACCGACTTCTCCACCAACACATCTCAAATTTACTGCGAACACAGAACACAACTTGGTAAAGAACACTTTTTAACTTATCTCCAAAATACACGTCTTGTAATACCTGGTAAATGTCTTACCGATTTTAATTTCATTTGGATCGAATTTAGGCGGCATTGTGCTGTTTTATTTCAATACGATTCACTGTAATTGAAATAAATCCAAAAGGATTACTTTGGATTAGAAGGCGAACCGCTGCAAAACGTTGCGTTAACGTTGACAGTCCGCCAGAAAAGAATCGGCAAAAGACAGTGAAAGCACAGCACAGAATGACAGAATAGCACAGATTACGAAGACAATGTTTGATAAAGAAATAAAGTACTCTATGGATTTAATTTTTTTTGACCAGTTGCCTAAAGTGACATGGTCAAAAAACGTGAAATTATCCACTTAAAAATTCGAAGTCCATAATCCAGACAATATTATGACAATAAAGAAAAATTTGATGTGCAAGATGTAAGGATTCAAGTTTTTCTTTATAATATATATTTTTGTATGCAACATTTACATAAAAATGACCCGTTGTCTTTAAGTATAGTTGTGTATTATACGTAAATGTTTAGATTTTCTTATTCATTTTATATTTGAAAAGTAATTTTAAAGTTCTAAAAAACATTACAATGTATACTTTTTTATAAAAAACTATTAATTTATTAATAAATAACGATATTAATCAAATTAAGAAATAATAATAAAATATATATTGTTATATTTTTATAGTAAAAAATGATTTTATATTTGTATAGTGAAATATTTTCCGACTTAAACACTTTTTTCTATATTAAGGATTGTTTATGGTTATTGTGGGGGTAATCTAAGCCAAAAAAAACTTGAGGTTGCAACATTTGTGATAACGAGAGTAAAAAAAAACATAATCTGACAATTTGTGTTGATGACAAATCGTTCGTCAATTCTCATTTTCAGTTGATAGAAAATTGAGAATTGCTTTGTGATTATTATTGAGGCGGACGTAATATTTATTGTTAATATCCGTGGGTGTTCACATCAAAAATCAAAATGAATAAAGTGTATCACGATGAGGGAATGTTAAAACAATATCTAACTAAATACAAGCATCGCGACTACACTTGTCGCGAAGTTATCCGCCTGATGGAAGTGTATAGAAGCTTGACTTACCGAATGGAAGTCTTTGTGTTTAATAACGGCTCTAGGAAAGATTTGTTGAATCTCGAAGGCACATTACCAGTTAAGTACAAGGGAGCGTATTACAACATACCTGTATGTATTTGGCTAATGGACACTCATCCGGAAAATGCTCCATTGTGTTTTGTGAAACCGACATCTGATATGTCTATCAAGGTGTCTAAATATGTCGACAGTAATGGTAAGGTTTACCTGCCATTTCTGCACGAGTGGAACCAGTCTTCGACAATGCATAAACTTGTCGAGTGCATGATCAACGCCTTTGGAGAGCTTCCGCCCGTGTACTCAAAGCCGCGCACCGAAGTGAGGCCGCCGTATCCAGTGAACTCCTTCATGCCGCAACCTACTGGGTACCCCTATCCCCAGGCAAACATGCCCGGCTATCCAACTGTTACACCGTACCCTACTACGTCGAATTTACCGTATCCGAGTTTCGGATCTCCGTACAACGCTAATGGGACGCCTTACCCTTCAGCAACTCCCACTCCCTATCCCCCTACAACGGGTTATCCTGGCCCTACCCCTGATGTCACAGGGGGGACCATTACAGAGGAACACATTAAGGCTTCTTTACTATCCGCTGTTGAAGATAAACTGAGAAGGCGACTCAAGGAACAATCCCAACAATCTCAAGCTGAGTTGGAGACACTGAGGCGTACTGAGAGAGAGCTCAATGAAGGAAAGACAAGGCTTGAAGACATATTGACCAGATTGCAAAGGGAGAGAGCTGATCTAGATAAGAATGTGTTAGTATTACAGGAGAAAGAGAAGGAATTAGAAGCAGCAGTGGAACGTTTAGGCGAACAGGAAGGAGTAGATGTTGATGAGGCTGTTGTTACCACTGCCCCGCTGTATTCACAGCTACTTAATGCCTTTGCAGAGGAAGCTACGCTGGAAGATGCTATTTACTACATGGGAGAGGCTCTACGCAAGGAGGTGATAGATCTAGACACGTTTTTGAAACAAGTACGTACACTGGCACGACGGCAGTTCACTTTGAGGGCCTTGATGCACAAATGCAGGCAGAAGGCGCAACTTGCCTGTTAATTGACTAACTGTGGAGAACAGAACAATGGATATAACACATAGTTGCTTATATAATAAATACAAATGATGGCTGGTTTTTATATCAAAGCTAATGATACATTTCTACTCTTGTGCAGTTCATATATATTGTTAAGAGTTAAAATCCATCTGTTTGTACCAATTGTTAGATGATATATCCTTCTTTTGCATATTGTTTGCTTTATTTTTTCAGTTTATATTGTAGTTGCTTTGGCCCATTATCAATTGATTACTCATTATACAATACATTACAAGAAACATGTTAAAAAATAAACAAAATAGATATATTTTTGGAACTGAGTAGGTTGGCATATGTATTGATAATATATTGTCATATAATGTAATACTATTGCAATATATTGTAATACCATTTTTTATCAATATAATGCAAACACAATCTAAAGTAGGACATTTTATGAGTTTTAACTGTGACTTACATTATCTATGTATCTATATTTAGCTAATGCTTCCTTATCCTGTATCAACATAAAAATGATATTTCAACATCCTGTGTAGTTGTCAATGTGTTATATACTCACAAATATTATAATTATACAGTAATTAAAATACTTTAATTATAGAAATAATGTAAAAAAATGTTTTGCAAAACACAAATGCACATACACTGAAGAACTTTTTATACCTAGTGTTCAATTAGCTACTGATAAAATGTTTTCCTACAACAGTAGTCTGCACTGCAGTTAGGTGAGAGTGTATATACCACACAATATTACCATAGTGGTAAGGCAGTGCATTTGTGAGGCTTTGATGGAATGCATGTTATATTTGTAATCAAATACTTTGTAAAAATATATGAGTATAGGCTTAATACAATGTGTACTGAACTTTTTCTATGTCACCTTAATGGAAATAAGGAATATTTGTTATATGCTTAAAACTATAACCAATTAATATAGTGTCAAAGAAATTTGTATGTAAATCATTATGTATCTAGCCTTCTAAGTGGAATCTCTCGTGAGATTATGTTATGTGTATATCAAATCATTTGTATACTACTGATTTGAGAATATTATTGTTAAGGTGCTAGACAATAAGGTTCATATTATATTATATCATTAATGTGATTGTTGAATGTAAATAAATATTACTGCATTATTTTGAGTATTCTGTATTTTTCTGTGCCATCATAAATTCAACAGTTATATAATTTTGTAGGGATAAATCATATACATATAAATATTAATATTCATGTATTAAAAGATGTGACTTGTTATTTTATTTGCAAATTATTAAATTCTGGTGCACAAAAAATGAATCAGGTCAATGTGCTCAGCTTAAAAACAACTAAGCATAAACTCAACTATCATACATATTTGGACTATCCTTTCAATGAATATAAATATGTACTATGTAATGATAATCATTAAAGAGTGATGCAATATCTATGGACATATAATATTGATCATAGCCATAGATCAAATAAAGGAGAGCCCAGAATATGTAATCAAATGTCATATTTCAGTAGTTATATTTAGTGTAATGTTAAAACAAAATATTTCGTATGAAGCAGTATTGATATGATTTCTGAAATTAAATTATTCAGAAATTTAAGATTACTTCTTTAATTTAAAGCTTTATGGTGTCACAGATCTATTTGGACTGAAGTACATAGATGATACATTATTTTTGTTTGTAGTTATGAAATTGGAAATGATTGTCTAATTTTAGGTATAATATTGTTACTATAAATATTTTATATTAAGCGATTGGTAGTAATACAATATATTTCTGAATTATACTTATATTATCTGACGATTCTTTTATAAATTGTGGCATCATTGTTATATAAAATTTAAAAAAAAACATAACCTACATTATCAGTTGTGTTCAAACATTCACACAATTTTATTCACATAGTTTAACAAGACTATCTAGCATTTGCAACTTGCCGTACACTTTAGTTTATGAGAAATATTTGACATAAGTACTGTAAGTTTGTTCAAGCATGGAGTGGAGGTTTATTTTGTCAATAAATGTAATAAATTATATTGCTATATTTCATTTTATTGACTTACAGATGCAATGGATAGCTTTGGGTTTTATAGATGGCACAATAATGTAGTTCTCAAACAAACTGTAGATAATCTTATCAATGCCTCCGTGTACCACACACACATGTAAATATTGCAATGTATGTTCTGTAATCAAGTAAGTCATAGGCAAAGGGATTATTCATATAACATAGGTCAACACAGGTCAAATGTGTAGTATGAGTGCATAGTATATATTACTTACAAAGATATAATTCATTCTATGAAGTGTAATTTTATTGCATGTGAAATAAAACAACAAATGTAATAGTATATTTTCATTTATCTGCACATACAAAAATGCAATGCTTTGCATAAAAATAAATAAAAGCTATGAAATGCGGAATGGAAACTGCACTTTGAGCTATTTCTTGTCCTCTTTTTGTTTCTTTCCTTTCTTGGCGGCGGCTGCGGCTTCCACATCAATGGGCGCTGGTTTGACGAATGGTATCAGATCCTGGTACTGCTCTGGCATCCATTGCTTCAAGGCTTCAGGCACCTGAAAAGATTTTCCTATTACTAAATTGAAGTTGCTAAGTTAAAACAATGTTCGATTTTCAGTCAAATGTCAATATTGATGAATATAGATTTTTATCTGGGATAAGGAGCATTTTTATTGTCTTTGCTGTGTAAAGTTGCATGTTGCCTATACTTTTAATAATTTACGCATATATTTGACACTGCATTTATACTTCATCACATATTTACCGCCGTGATATACAGCAACTAATTGTCTACTGTGTCTAACCTTGTTAACCATAATCCTTGCTAACCATAAGATTACTTTATATATGGATTAAGACTACTTAGTATGACTGTTATATGAGAATAATGCTTCTTCATAATTTTTACACAAAATCCTGAATTATACTTACTATTGACTGAACAAACAGTTTCACAATATTATTAGTTTACTTTGGCTGTTTTATACTGACCATATACTGTAACCATTACTGATATTTCCAAAAAAAAAAACAAAAGTTATTTAATGCTAACCGTAATTCCCTCTTCAGTCTGATTGACTTCAAGAAGCGCACAGATGACCCGCGTGGTGGCGCACAGGGTCGCGTTCAGCATGTGGACGTACTCTGTGGCTGCATTCATCTTCTTCGTCTGACCATATCTAGGATAACATTTTAAAACTGATAAGTTAAGTAATCATTGCAACTCATTGCAGCTTATTTATTGGTCCGTTAAGAATAGCTCTATTTTTAATAAATGTTATAAGATCATAATATACAAGGGGTTTGTAAAAATCTTCAAAAAGCTAATAGCTATGAAGAGTAACACGAAAAAATGAATTAATTATATAATGTATTTTGATATCATGGCTTGAGTTCATAACAATGTATTATTTTCTTTGGAAACAGCTGCACACACATTCCAACAGAAATTATCATATAGCAAAATGACTTTGTTGGGACTAATACGAGCCATAACTTGGCTACGATGACAGCTTGTTTAATTAATATCTAAAACCCACCTTACAAGTAGCCGGCGTGCTTGATACTCCAAACAGTTACTACAAGACACCAGCTCACGGAAGGCCCCCGAGCCGGGGAACCAGGCCTCCAAATCCAGTTTCTTCGCGGCTGCGTGGTTAAGAGCACCCGACACGATGTTCACGACACGATAAGGAATGCCGAGCAATTGGTAGAATTCTTCTGCATTTGTGATCATTTCGTCCATCATCTTCCATGACGCATCGTCGTGGGGTGACGTCAGGACAAACTGCTCTACCTATTTAACATAATTGCCTGTACTGATAGTATTGCAATACCTATATACTCTATTGAAACAAATGAAAAGATGTATTTGATCATAATTTTAAAATAATTGCATTAATTTAACGAGGATTGAGAATTAAAAAAATATTTACCTAATGTCCCAAACATGAGTGGTAAGTAAAAGTTGAAAAATCACGTAATTCAAATCACGATTGAATCTAATTTTACACACAAAGATTCATTAAGAATTCACCTTTTCAAATTGATGTACCCTGAAGATGCCGCGTGTATCTCGTCCGTGCGATCCAACTTCTTGTCGGAAGCACGTTGACAAACCAGCATACCTGAAATTATGTTTTATATAACTCAGAACTATGAAATTATGGAATTTTATTTTTAATAGTTATGATTACTTGCGAACAGAATATTTGAATGCACTTCATGTATTATATATATTAAATGCAATTTTATACAGTCAATCATGATCATGGTAAATCTATTGGAACAGAATAGACATGTAAACGAAATTCGATTCGTTTTGAATTGGAGCATCTCAGTCAACTTTATAACATCCATCAAATTACACATGAACGCACCCTGCACCAGTCATATCACATCCTATCATCTTTCATTCCCACTAAAATAGTTGGTATAATGTAACATTTTTATGAAGAACTTTCAATACAAAGAATTTTAAAAATAGAGATTTACATGAAAGCTTGAAAACTACACATCAAAAAGCCTAGTACCTGATAGGTAAAGAGGCTTCAGGCAGCCATTCATCCCTGTGGTAGGCAGCTATCGGTTGTTCAGAGGTCGCAATGAGATATTTTTCATCAACAGCAGAGTCCCCTTTGTTCTCAGATCCTTTGCCCAGTACCTTGTACAACTCTTCGTCGAACTGCGCCAATTGCGCCACTTCTTGCATTACCTGTAGAATTCAATATTATATGCATGTTTCGTATACTTATCTTCAATTCAAATATTACTTTTTTTCGAACTTTTTCAGCTATTGTTTTTTTTATAATTGATTCTGTTAGTTTCTTTAGTGAGTAATGGAACATAAAATCAAAAATGCGATCAGGTTTTAAATGTCAGGACAATAAATTTATGTTTGTCGTTTGTTAAAATTAATAACATAGTTAAGATTTTATGACATACTTAAAATTTTATTTATGTCATGAAAATACAACACAATATTACACACTGTTTTGAGCATTAACTTGACGAAAAAAAATTAATAGACAATGTAAAATATTTTAGACAAAGACGTCGGTTTGAAGTTATTAAAATGATTGCAAAAAATATTATTATTGAACATTATACCTCTTTGCGCATAAAGAATGGCGTATACAGCGGTGTGTATCCCTTCTTCAGTAATATCCTTAGTGATAACTGGATTAAGGCCTGTTCCAAGAACACCGCAGCACCTTTCAGGTAGTACCCACGGCCACCAGCTACTGCTGAGCCTCGCTCACCATCCATGCCTAAACAAATTAATATAGTTAATTATATATAACTAACCTTAACCATCTTGATAAAAACATTAAAGGTAAATAGTAAGTTTATTTGGTTGTATCTGCTAATCTCAGGAACTATTAGTTAGAATTGAAAAATTATTATATTGTTGAATAGTCCATTAAGGACGGCTATAGGTTGTATAACATTATGCTATCTGTGTTTGTTTGTTTTTTTTATGTAGTAGCAGGTGAAACTGCTGGGCGTAGCCAGCCCCGGATCTAGGGGGGGGCAAGCCGGGGCCTATGCCCCGGGCGGCAATTTTAGAGGGCGGCAAATCCAAACT
>DWLI01004456.1:0-10836 GCA_018249915.1 Cecropterus dorantes dorantes
GAAACTAGATATGTATTGTTCAAGTTTCTTTATTATATAGATATTTATTATATATAGATATTATAATTATTTACATATCCTTATATTAATTTTAATTTGAGTTAGCATAATAATATAATTTTGTAAAAATATGTATTAATGTTGAAAATAAAAATGAGTTTTTGTAAATCTTTATAAAAAAACTAACGGCGAACGTTACTCTCAAAAGTACTAGGAAATTTTATCGGAACAAGCGAAACAAAAGTATCGGTTAACCAACTCCGTAGTAAAGTTGCCTGTAAACTGGCTGCAGACAGAATATTCCGACCACAAAGGGCGTAATCGACTAACTATCTGATTCGCTCAAGATGCTTAAGTTGTAACAAGTTTTAAATTGACTGAGAAGTGGAAAAACGAAGATCCTTTCAACCGATTTCTCAAAGGAAACGGGTAATATATTTATCACGTATATTTTTTTATTGTATGTTTAAAGTCAAGATTCAAACATTATGAAATTAGACGTATTGTATGCACAGGAATACTACTTTGTCTAAATTGATAAAATTCAGCTGGTTTTTCCGAAAAATTGATCCGATTTCTGATAATCATAATTCAAATAGATAATTTTATTCGTCACTATAATTAAAATGAGTATGTTCTGTATAATTCTGTAAGAGTTCTTAATAAATAGAGTTGAATTCAAAGAGCAAAAATGAGTAACCTTTAAGAATAAAAGCAATTAAAGTTGAATTCTAAATTTTATTTGCTTCAAGTTTATAGTCAGCTCGGAGTCATTTGCATGCTTTTGCTTCAAGTATCATTATATGAAGAGCACTTTAGGTTCTATGATTTAGTATGGCTAATCAAAAACGGGTTTATATACTGATATAAGTTTTATTAAGCCAAAAGAAAATAAAACGTGCCTCCAAACATATTTTTAATGATAATTTATTTAATTAGCGGAGTTTTAGCAGAAATCACTTCTAGGTTCACCCACACGTTTGTCCCTATATCAAATTAGTTTTACTCGGAAATTAACACCGATGTTACGATTGTTCAGTCCAATGATTGTTCATTGGACATTAATGAGTTTAAGATTTAAATTATTTAACTCTATATACCTTCTACATTCGTAGATGTTGGTTAAATAATTAATCAATGATTAATGAGTATTAATTAGATCCATAACTGTATATAATGCGGGGTTAAGGAAATCGGACCCCGCCTCGTATAAGCAAGAAAAGAAAAATCTTCAAACAGACCTGGTATTTGTTGTTTTATCAACAAAATTCGTAGTTGCAGCTGTTGGACTTCCTAATTAGCAATGTTATAATGTGATAGTATGGTTTTAAGTGTATAACAAACCTAGCACAATATTCAAAACTAATTAGCATTGACGACCATTTCTAGTATTGTGTGACAATCTTCAGACCAACTAATGCTTACTAAGACTATATGAACACATGGTCTCCCGGTCGTGCCAAACGGTATTGTCTAAAACGATCGCTGGGTACAATATACCTATGAACGTAATACGGAATCGTGTTACGATATATTTATATTTTAGTGCCTATATATTATATATCAATATTTCACTTGTGAAATTTATACTAAACTAGAATTCTGATACGTGATATTACACTACAATATGATATTTATGTGAGAATATGCTTTACAGTTCTAATAGTGGTCTATTCTGAATATATTCAGTTTACCATACAATGTATACGTGAGGAAATATATTCATATACCTTATGTGCTGCTACAAATCAATTTAGGAGCTATATCGTATGACTAAGGGCGCTTTCAAATTAGACGTACTGAGTCGGACTGCTCTCGCACGAAAGTAGTACGGCTGTCAAACTACACAGATTAATGTTTATTTTAAACAAGGTGATTCCTTGCGAGAAGCGTTCGTCGAAACGTCTAATTTTAAAGTGTCCTTAGTGTTTATTCAGACCTAACCTCCACTATATTACAACGACACCACATCGCAACGTAACTGCGTGGACGGGCGCATTTTTTTATGAAAAATCAATTTTATTATCATAACATGAACCATGTTTTGAAGTCTAACAAACATGATGAACGATACGGACTACATCGCACTCACAACGCAACTACAAGCGATATTGCACACAAGGGGCGATTAAGTCCATCGCAAAGACATATTTTATGTGTGTTATGTACCCTGAGTACTTTTCTCATATATTGCAACGTCCACTTCACGTTTTTGTTTTCGTTTTCGGCCATACCTTGCAATGTACTTTAAAATTATGTACAAAAATATAAACAATGATTGTTTTGAGGAAACAAGATAAACTATGGTAATGATAATCACGTAACAAAAAAAAACTGGAGTCATTGTTTCACATGTACTACATTTTGCAGGTATTTTGTCGCTATTGTGACTGTCGCACGTCTGAATTAACACTTAAGATATTCTAGGTATCTAGGTATTCCGTAATAGTTATTAGTCTGTGTCGTACATTGGGAAATTATTCTAATATCAAATGGTGAATATGGAGAGTAGCGGAGTGAATATCGGATAGCAAAATTCAATTCCGTTGTCTTGAAGTCTAGGTTCAAACGGAAAATATATCTAATATATTACAATAATTTTTCATTATTCCTTGAGTCTTAGTATTTGCTCACGTCGCTGGCTGTCCGAAAATAAAATATAGTAAGAAAATATTTATTACAAAAGTGCCAAAACCTGACAAAAATGAACCAAAAATTATTATTAAAATAAATATGATTACATAAATATATCTCTATTATACTTAGTAAAGCCGTTAAGTACTGGAAGTATGTACGCGAGCCTCAAGAATGGTCATTGATGGGTGACAATGGCATAAATGAAAGTAAGTCTAAAACACACAGAATTATCTACATATGTAAAACTCTTCCGTTACTGAGTGACTGACTGACTGACTGACAGACAAAGCACAGCCGAAACTACTAAACGTAGAAAGTTGAGATTTAGTATGAAGATTCTTTAGGGAGTATAAAGGAGCATTAAAAGAGTATTTTTGGAAATTCCTCTCCGAAGGGGGTGAAAAGGGTGAAAAACTTTAATTTGCAAGTTCTACACCATTGAAGTTAGTCACTTGAGATTTCGATTTTAGTAGGCTATTTAACATCACGCTATGTTTGTTTTTTTTTTGTATTGTAGTAGCGGGGGAAACCACGAGGCACTTTTAGTCAATGATATATGTAATTATCTGTTTCGTTGGGTAAGACTACATTTTTCATTATCAATCCATTATTGTTTTTCTGCCTTACATAGGTATAATATCAGAATGAGAAAAGTACAGGCAATTTTTCATGTGATCAAATTTAGAGTTCATCAAACTTTGTTTCCTTTATTCCAAACTTTCACCCGAGGGTCACAAAACAATCGTTCATTCGTTCAAAATCTAATCGCTCTACGTTGCAAGCTTTAGCAGTAAGTATTAAAGCAAATATAATAAGGCCACAAAATTGTGGCGAAATTTTCAAAATATCGCTCAACGTTGACGCTTGTTCAACTTGTTGTTATTATTAAAAATAATACATTTAATTGGACCCAAAAATATAGTCAAGGAAACATACAAATTTAAACAAACAACCTGTAGGTATGGTGTTCGAGTAATAAAAATAACAGTTGGTAAGATGCAATAAGTTAATTTTAGAAGTAGATTAGCATTACAGAGTATTGTAGATTTCTTAGCGATATTCCTAAAAGACGTACACCAGGCGCCTAGGTAGTACTTAAACCACGGGCATACGAAATCATAGAATTATTAAATACCAATATCCATAAGAGACTACGTTTGCACGAGACGTTCATGAGAGGGTGACGACACTCCAACTCCTCAACAGCGGCGGCACTTCGCTTGACTCGAATACGAATTGTCACATAATGAAACCGTGAAAAACACTCGTTTCCCCTAACTCCTTACTACATCTGATACGAACCTCGGTAACCACACAGGATTATAGACACTATCTTGCTCGAAGTAATAATGATTTCAGCATGCGAGCTTCGAAAATGACCTCGGAATCGCTGCTTGATATTCTGATAACATTTGTGAAATAATAGAAGATGTTCCTGTTCATGTGCGGAGACATTTATCGTTCGGGCGTTTGATGAAAATGCGCAATTTCGACTTTATTCGAGAATAGCTCACGTCGCCGGCTAATAATTTGGAGCCCTTTGTTTAACGACTTTGCCATTATACTTCAACTTTCGTGAAGTTATAAAGCATAAATTTAACAAGAACAAGAATTCAGCGAGTCTCCGTACATTCGTTGTGAAGATGTTTTCCTTTGTGGCTTTAATACGGAAAACGCTTGGAATTTACAGTTCGGTTATTACAAAACATATATCGTGCGTGAAATTAATTGAAAATCTTAATTAAATTTCTAGATTACTTAGTTAATCTACGCGTATAAATTGATAATGGATACAAAATAATGGCGGATAATTGTGTATATCATAAGAATATGTAATTATTATCAAAACTTAAGTAAAACCTAAGTGTTAAATGAATGAACTAATAAATCAAAGTATGCTTGATGAGACACTTTTTCCGACTACGACAAAGCAAAAACGAGAGTTATGATTTTGACCGGTATATATTACATATAAATGCCGGTCGTACTCGTATGTGTTCATCCGTTCCCTCAACTTCTAACTAGTTATCATAATTTGACAAGGAAGATATCGTTGGTAACATCTTTATCCTTTAGGGAACATAAAGTGAAGAACTTTAGAATTTTTCTTAATGATGCCGAGTTGGATATCACATGAAAGGCCTTAATTAGCATATCAAAAATATATAAACTGTTAGCTGTTACCCGCTGCTTCCTTCAAAATAAAAAAATGAAACCTAAAACTCGAGTACGTAGAACTAGGGTTTTAGTTTTAAAACTTAGTTTGATACTTACATGAAATAAAAAGCTAGTTTAATAAAAAAAAGTTATGTAATATCTCATCGTAATAAATTGTTTAGAACTTTCCGCGAAAATTTTCACACAATCCACTTTATGAAAAAAGCTGATTTCTCGTCGCTAATCGTAATTTACGTCAGAACAAAGCAAAATCTGTCCGAGCCTCGGCAATTTTAATTAAAACATGTTTACCGAAAATTAACAACAATCGATTTGTTCAAAAACCTTTGGTAACAAAGCATTTTGATCTCAAAAGGGTTTTGATCTTGAACGACTCGTTTGACGATGTAAAATTGAAATTCAATACCATTTTTACTACTTTCCGAAGTCTAAGTTAATTTGCTATCGACATGAACTTGTCGATACCAAATTAACTTTAATCAGGTCTACCGAGGAAATACCACCGCCACACCTATTTCTATCGTGAAGAAGTTCTTGCGTTTCGGTGGAAGGGTGTGGTTGCCGGCTCACTTATGTATGAGGCGACCATCTTAGTCCTCGGGAGTAGCAACGAATCTGTGATTGACTTCAGATAGAACTCTATGCTCTATATGAACTTGATTACAGATGTCCATGGACGGCAGTAACCACTTACCATTAGGTGGACTGCATGCTCGTTTGCTACTTCAGTCTAATAAAAAAAACTTAAAAATCAACTATTCATGATTATCTTATTATTACTATACCTCACTAGTTGTACCAATTATTTAATAAACTCTACTAAAATGGCTGGCTTAACAAAAATAGGACTGGTTGCCTAGAACAAGAACTTGAAGAAGCGCTTGAGCCCTTGATCCAACCCCCCGGATCTTCTACAAAATGTTTCATATAATGCTAGAGTTCATATCACTAAGCTATCCCTGCTTAATAATAATACTGTGCCTCGGAAAACAAAAAACTACACCACGATATGTTTTTTTTTATAATACAGGAGTAGCAAATGGTCGTGCAGTCCCTGATGGACTGGTGGACGGTAAGGGGTAACTGTCGCCCATGGACACCTGTAATCAACCCCAGATAAGATCAGAGTCTTATCTGAGGTTAGCTGCAGACGTGTTGCTACCCTCTGAGGACTACGGCTGATTGTAGTCACACTTACCATCGGCGCCGACAGATCAGGGTGTAGCCTGTCAGCTCTGTGGGTGAGCGCGAAACGTTTTAGTATCGAAAATAATATATCATAAATACATATCGAAAATAAAGAAAAAACAGCGACGAAGACTTCATGTTCATCCATTGATTGAGTAGAGAGCCGTCGCAGGAGAATTTGTTAAGTTGTGTGTTGTATAAGGGCTGATGAAACAAAATTCTTAAACTATTACTAAGTTCATATTCGACATGTCTGTACACGCTGACGACGATCGGTTTGATACTAGAACGCTCACTGATGACAGAGGCGCGCATGCGGTGGTCAGCGTTGTCACCGTCGGCGCTGATAGCAACCCCTTATGCAAACACGCTTCCTTGAATTGCATATATTTTGTGTCTGACGCGCTAACGGTCAGTAAGTGATCAGCGTTACTCTAAATCCAGCCTAAGTTGGAACACCTTGGATAAGTCTGTCACCAAAAAATCACACATAAAAATGCTATTACATATTTGGCAGGAAAATGGTGTGGCGGTGGTGCTTCCCGAATCGAACCCCAGAGGGTTCAACCACCTTCAAAAACATTCACTTACATACCTTGGTCCAATATTGAAAACGAAATATTAAAAATACATGGATGCCGCACCGCACTACGATAGCCAAATAAACCGGTATCGAATTAATAATGAAGGTGGCACCAGAATATTGGCAGATTGTTTGCGCACAGTCTGAACATAGAAGTCCAGTTGTTTGTAAATGCTTTTGCTAGGATCAATTTTTTATTTGTATCCGTGTTTGCATACGAATATCGAGTTTTTGCTATAACAAGGAATACGTTCGTACGTACGTACGGAATCGTTATACTGTTTTTAAAAAAAATTACAATCTCCATAGGAATTATGTAACATTCATTCATTCATTTTGGGTAATTATTGCTTAGTCACAGAATTATTACATTCTGCATGTGATTAAAGAATTAAATGTAACATTCAAGCTAAAATGAAGACTAACTATTCGTTCGTTTATTTCATGGTTCGAATCCATAGTCATTATCTACACGCCTATTGTTGTTAACAGTTAACAGTTTAAATACTACTAAGTCTTATATGACTTTAGAGTCCTTAGACTATCCGACATACTTATTTAAATGAACAGATGGTAATTTTTGTTTTTAAGGGAGACACGTATAGCACGCATTCTACAATATTCTCAGAAAAGCGTATTACGTAAAATATATGAGATTTTTTATAACGTCGAGAGCATTTAAGTCATAGCACCGCGGTCTTAAGAGAGAGACACAAAAAACCGTCTTAATAACTTGTGAATTAATTTACTAAAAATGCTCAAGAATAAGAACACAATACACAACCGGAGTCCTCCGAGCGCGCGTCTGCTTTGTCTAGTAGTAGGTACAAGAGTATTAAAAGGCCCGTCACGTTCTCAGGAATATATTGGAATGATCGTTCAGTGTTAGCAGATACGTTTTATGCGTAGATGAAATAAGTAACCCAAATAGACCTATGGGTGTAGTGTTAAAATAAATTTAGTATAATAAGTAACAAACAGCAGGCCTTTAGTAACGACATATTGATTTCGTATTTTTCTGAGAGAACCTTCTCAATATAGACATATTATATACCTACTGATATCATGAAAGTAAAAATGATCAATCGTCTTAAGGCATCATTGAATATAGAATGATGATGAATAACTTATATAAAATTCAATTTCAAAATTTGACCCTCAGGTACTATGACTAAGACAAGTTAAATAAAATCTTGCTAAAACTGAAAATTCTAAATGAAAATAAGTTATTCTCTCAGTTGAAGATAAAATTCTTTACTACATTTACGTGACCGTCTTAGTCTTACAGGACTGATAAAAACGTGACTACACCCTTTCGCTTCATCCCTGTTTAATCAAACTTACCTACAGACTTTTAACGCTAATCCGGGCTCTATGAAATTCGTTTAACGCTTGGAACGTCAACTTCGAAGGAATAGCGAGTAGCAAATTTTAGCAAATTTCGCTACTATTTACAGTAAAATTTCGTGACGTTATAACGTCAAAAACATACATTCGTTATTAACGCTTAACGCAACTAGATCCATTGAAGCTTAAAGTGAATTTTTCGTGGCTCTCAAGTAACGTAGCATGCTTACGCTTCGGTCAAGAGAAAAACGGCTGAGACAAGTTTCGTGGCCCTCGGGTAAGAGAATTAGGCTTGACTAATAGATAATGTTGAGTTCGTAATCTTTATAGTGTACTTTATACGCTTCGAATTTTACATAACCCCACACTGGGACAGTTCCGTGGGTGACATAATCGCACACAAAGACAAGTATTTAAATACCCAAATCCAAAACAGATATCTAAATTCACCAAATTGTCTGCCTTGCCGAGGTTTGAATCTAAATCTATCCGCGTGGTAAGACGTTATAGTTTTACTTTGCCATAAACACCATCTGAAATGTGTAAACAAATTGCAAGCAAATAACCCTATATATGTATATTACTCCATATCTATCCGAGAAAAATATTAGCTAACAGTTAATATTACCAAAAAGCATATTCTTCTTAATTTTGTAAAACAACGAAAACTTGGCACAAACTTAGCGCATAAAGCCAAATTCGATTAAATTGTTATCTACCACACAACTCCGTCTTGGGAAAACTCAAGTTTATGTACAAATTGTTTGAAATTTACACCAAAGCCTGCTTTGCTTTAGCGAGACAGATAATAACCACACCTTGTTGTCTGTCTGACAACTTGCCTTGTCTTAGTTAAGTTGTGTGCAGACTGTGAGAACGTAGAAACGTAGAACGTAGAATGTATGAGTAGAATATTCTCTCTTCAATATTCTCTCTTCATTCATTCTTGGCACAGTGGTCGTGGTCTCGCGATGATACTTCCTTAGATGGTGCAGCTCTTGCGATATGCCCCCATTTGCTACTCCAAAAAGTCTTTAGAATAGAATATTACATCAGCAAAATTTTGCCGTCAAGCCTTTATTGTCCCACAGCTGGGCACCGTGCAGGTAAAGTGCGAATTGGTAGACTTCACACACCTTTGAGAACTTTTGAAAAACCCTCAAGTGTGTAGGTTGCCTAACGATGTTTTCCTTCACCGTAAACCAGTGATAATTAACTTCTTATACGCACATAATTTTAGAAAAACCAGTGGTGCGTGCCTGGCGTTCGAACCTCGGACCCTCGATTGAGAGACCGAGTTTCAACCATTCGGCCATTACTGCTTTGCACAATTAGCAATCGCTTAGCACAATTTTAAACTACCATTTCCTTTTTAATATGTAAATCGTAAGCGTGGAGTCACTTACCACCGGTGGGTGATCACTGCCACCCTGAAATAAACCTCTGGTAAGATTTAACTTACTTGAGCTTACTGAGATTAGCTAAACTTACTTGAGCAAAGCATCTGGCACTGCTATGCCAGATGCATTGCTCAAGTAAGTTTCTGGAGTCTAAGTTGGAACGCCTCATATTAGTATATTTTTCTTACCAAACTCCTCAAACCAGAATACTGCTGTTTTAAGACAAAATTACGTATAGCGGTGATGGCGCCAGATATGAACCATAACAGGTTCTACTACGTTTGAAGTATAGTACTTAAATGCAACGGCGTCGCCAAGGGAGGAGCAGCTGCTCCCCCCTCCTCTACTAGTAATTCTAAAAAAGTTTACAAATAAGGCAACTAAAGTCATAAGACGCCAAAACTTAAATTAATTCACCAATTACATTCCTAACGAATCCTAACCTAACTAATTCCTAAACCATCAACTTTACCTACAATTACATTTTCTCATTTTGCATATCTACTTGCCCCATCCTCACCTGGCCCACAGGCTGGCGACGCCCTTGCTTAAATGCATAGTAGTATGGATTGTAATGTCACTGCCTTATATGGATATGTCAACCCCAGACAGAATTAGTCTTGAATGAAGTTAGCCGTAAATGCGCCGCTACTTTTGGGGACAAAGTTTGAATGCCTTGTATGAGAAGACTCGCTTACTACACCCTTCAAACCTGAACACACTAGCACTACAGTATTGGTATAAAGCAGAAATAATATTGACTATTTTCAGTACGGGGAACAGTAATATATATATTTATGAGATTGAAGTAGCAAATAGGATGCAGCCGTCTGTCCGTATGCTACATTTGTAAGCAACTTCTTACAGAACAGAGGTTCTATCTGAAGTCGATCACAGATGCGTTGCTACTCCCAAGGACTGAGATGGTCGCCTCATATATGTATAAGTGAGCCTGCAACCACACCCTCCCAACGAAATGCAAGAACTGCTTTACGCTAGAAATAGGTGTAGCGGTGGTACCTCCCCGGTCGAACTAAACTGATTTTACCACCTTGCATATAAACAATATAATATTAAGTAAGTAAACAACTTAGTAACGAGAATACAACTAGGAAAAAAAAGATTCTATTTCCTTATAATATCCCCGCAGATTAAGTTTCGTTCATTAACGCTTTCGCTTAAGAGCCTTTTAAGTCTAGCGCTAAGTTGACCTAGATATGGAAGTTTAGCGTCTTGTCAATGAAATAAGCCTAAGTTTCTTAACTATGTCACTTTAGAGTACCGTGCAAAGACTGTAAGAACCTAAATACTCATAATCTTAGCTTTGAATTATATAAGGAAAATTTTAATTACGAAATCCGAATAATGTAATAATCGCAAAATATAGACTCTTTAACCGACTTCCTTCGGAAGAGAGGTTATCTATTCGTCCCGTATATTTTTTTTTTTTTTTTATGTATGTTCAGGCTTTACTCCGCGATACCGCGACCGATCGACACGGTT
>DWLI01004457.1:0-10835 GCA_018249915.1 Cecropterus dorantes dorantes
TATTTGAATTATTTTTTACTTTTCTGTGGCATGGAAGTCGGTGATATTTTTTGTTAAAAATTATTTATGTTTAATATGATTTGAATCTTTACCCTTTGGCTTCAATTAATAATCACGATATTCGTATCCAGGTTCCGAAGGTCACCGTAATTAATGATTAAAAAAAAATTAACATAAAATATCACCGACTTCCATGCCACAGAAAAGTAAAAAATAATTCAAATATATGTTGGTTTAGAACATAGACATTACATAGTACATAGTCCTAAAGTCGGCACTCAACATACTTCGCTAGATCACGGCGACGAAACTACGTTCTACTAGTATATGACCGCCGACTACAGTACCGGGGATCGAACCCAGAGCCCACTGCGCGTCAACCGGTATGATGACCGCTCCGTCACACGGGTAGTCATGATATTAAGGAACGTACAACATTAAAATCCTAATTTTCATGTCCCTGTTAAACCACTCGAGAACAATAAATAACACCAGCCTGTGTAGCATCTCACAAACACATTGCAAATTAAAGCAACTCCAGAGCCCGCTAAATACACCCTACACATTACTCACTAAGCGACCGTATCAAGGGTTACGGTTGCTGCGGGTATCATAACAATTAACCCCCATTGTTGGTCAGATGTTACGTGAACTGATACGACTGGGGGTCATTAAACCTTGTGTTAGAACGATATTTATATCTATATATTTATCGATCTTTATTTATCGATATTTGTCTATATTTATCGATCTATGATACAAACCTGACTGACTAGTAAGTCCAAATTAGTACCGCCGACTTATGTAATATCACTTCGGATATCGGATCGTTAGGATTGGCAATGTTTCTGTGATCGGTTTTGGAGATCTATGTGTATTAGCGACGTCCATGGACATCAATGACTGGTCATCAAGTGGGCTGCCTGGTTCGTTGAACTTATAAAAATTTGAATATAACATCTGCATCATTAAAAAAAACATTCCTCACACCAGTATGAAGAATACTTTGGGTGTCTCTTTTGCATCGAAGTATTATATTACATCTCCAAATTCAATAATTCACTGAATACTTTTGCTTCCCAATAAGTTAAGGAGATGTTACTTATTACTTAAATGTATAAACGTGCAATATACAAATACTTAGCGTAAATGATTTAATACGAGAAATCTTATTTACCAATGTCTTAATTTTGTACATTACCAAAAAGTAAGTTTTACTTTTCTAAAACTTTCCCATTTTAAAACAAAATTCCTTTCATTAAAATACCGCTAAGTTACTTCACAAGTTTCTTTACAATTATTTCGGTTTAGGTTTAAAATACTTTTAACGTTATGTTGTAAGTGAACATACGCGTTTAAATTTAAAAATAATTTCCCACGCAGTGTATATTTAATTTCGCTGAATCCAAAGAAAACTTTATATTTAACAAAATGATATCATAAAACCGTGTACACCCGCACAATCTCAAAACGTATCGTGTAATTTTGTACAAACTTCACCAAAATATTTACACAAAAGTATGGGACAAAGATAAGAAGGGAAAATGTTATTTCTTCCCCGCCTACGATAGCGGGAGTTTCCGTGAGGCCGCATTATAATGGAATACTATACGTATTGTATTCATAATTGTAAATCTTCAGTAACCGGCGGTTTTCTGTGTAGGTAATGGAGAAAGAATCAGCCCAGCTGCTTAGCGGCCAGTGCTGTTCATGGAAATTTACCGGTGCTAACTATAAAGCATTTATTTGATGTTGATCGGAGATATGGCTTCTAAGAATAGTTTTATTCTGGTAGAGAAAAGACAGGATATGGATATTCGTTAGGAAAGAAATAGGTACAAATATATGCCTATACGTGTGGTGTACTGTTTTTTACATTTAATTTGAAAACAGCGTGCGTGTTAATTGCGCGCTACATTAATTTTAATTTACAGTAATGATGTCATGATAAAGTTTTTAAATTCCTACTTTGAATTAACTCTATTAAGTTGCGTAAAACTTAAGGACGTAATAAATCAAACTTTTAACCCTTATTAAAAAAAAGTATTTAAATTCCGCGACAAAATGTTTTACACTAAGTTCCTTTAAAATTGCTCATGAGTAATCATGTATAACTGCATTATTACTCATGAGCAATTTTGTATTTAAAGAGTTCGAAAAATAAGCAACGCTTTTACGTATGAACGACATATTTCGATCAAACATTCGCGAGAAACGCATACTTCATTTCTATGATAGAGGGCTAATATGGTATTCGAGTCGTAAATTCGCGAATGATATCTTATATCGTGAGTAAAATAAAATTTATCGTTTCTCCGAGAAAATTTGCTAGTTTTATTACACTGATCCGTTCGGACCGTCAAATATAGGTCTTTATTAAGGCGGTGTACGTTTTTTTATGTACTAGTTTTATGTAAGAGGATATAATAATATTAACAGTTGATAAATACACATACCAATAGCTATATCAAAGTCTATACAAATATTATAAAGCAGTAGAACTTGTTTGGTTGAACGGGCTAATCTCAGGAACTACTGGATCAAATTAAAAAATATTTTTATGTTGAGTAGTCCATTTATCGAGAAAGGCTATAGGCTATTTAGCATCACGCTATGTTTGTTTGTTTTTGTTATGTCTTTTTTACAGCGGGTGAAACCGTGAGGCACAACTAGTAAAATATACAATCTTCTATTTTTATGTTAAGTCATAGGAATATTTAGTTCTTTTCGTATTCAAGCAAATATTTGTATTACTTATCCACATAAAAATAATGGAACTCTTATGTCAAAGTATTTTGAAGTCAGAAAGTTTAAAAGTAACTGGTTTTAATGATATATAAACTGTTTCTCGCAAATTACACTCATTTTATATGTACTCGTATACTTGCGTCAACTTGATAATCCTATTAGGAATTAGGTAAACTCTTAGTATGAGCAGTGATAGCCGAATGGTTGAAATCGGTCTCTCGATCGGGAATCCGAGGTTCGAATCCTAGGCCTATTAGAAGGTAATTATTACTGCTTTACGGTGAAGGAAAACATCGTGAGGAAACCTACACATCCGAGAGATCTTTAAAAGGTTCTTAAAGGTGTGTGAAGTCTACCAATTCGCACTTGGCCAGCGCGGTGGACAATGGCCTGAAACTATCTCAATCTGAGAGAAGACCCGTGCCAGCAGTGGCACAATAATGGGTTGACGGATGACCATCACCTCTAGATCTAAGTAGTAGCAACGCATATTATGTAATAGACAAATAGAACCCGTTTTTGAAATCAAGTTACTTACAGATAGCATGGGCATCAGTGACTACTTTACCATTAACCATTATGTGGTCTGCTTGTTCCTATACTACTGCAATAAAAGAAGATTATAAGGCAGTTACTATTTAACATCAGCTATACTACATAATTGTTACATACTTCCATTTTGAATTAAATATTTTATTATTATAGAAGAAATAATAAAAGGATTTCAATAGAAATATGACGTCAACAATCCTCTTCAGAAAGATACATGATAGAACCGTAACACTCTACGTATTGTCAACAGGGAGGAGAGTGGCCGACGTTGAGAGCTTTAAGGTTGTATCACACTACAGGCAGGCATCATTATACGGTCCGATCCGGTACTCTGAATTAAGTTTGTTGAAGGAAACGTAAGCATAGGTCTATATCTATAGATATCTATGATAAGATCAGGTTGGGTGTCCATATGTACATTTTTTGTAAATAAAGTAGCAAACAAGCATGCAGTCCACCTGAGAGCCAGTGACCACTAACTGCCGCGCGTAGACACCAGTGAGCAACTTTATGTAGTACAGGGGTTCTATAATTATGGGGTCATAGATTGCAAGTCCGACGTCTGAGAGGATCGCCTCGCGTGAAAATGAACCACCTGTAAACCTACATAGATATATAAGAAAGTAACTTACAAACCTACAAAGAGGATCATAGTCACATGGTAATATTATGTAAAGCGGTAGTATAATAAATTATTACGATAGAATCATATATTTACGGAATCAAAACGGACCGAACCGGACAGTTAGTGTGAACAAACATTTGTATCAATAAAATACGCGTCATAAAACGCATTATATTATTTGACAGATGTATTTGTACACAGTTATTCAATATATGTTATCGAAAGATACAAAAATAGAAGCATTCAAAATAAAAAATAATGAATAACAACGACCCGCGTGGCAGAGCGGTCACCATACCGGTCTGACACGGAATGGGTTCCGGATTCGAATCCCGGCCAGACACACATCTGAATGTTAAATTTAGATTTCTGTTCTGGGTCTGGATGTTTGTGTATTCATCATTGTGTGTCCATGGCACCCGCGATACAGGAGAAAATCTTAGTGCGGGGCAATGCGTGTTTAAAAAATAAAGTGAAACTGTACACATAAGATCTATGATAAAATATAAATACTAATACCATTTATATCAAACGAAAATTAACCAGGAATGTAAAAAATTTAAAAATACGAAAAGATTGCAATTATTCCTTATGATAATTTTCACACTTATTTAATTTACATTGCATACAATTCTATTTTTATTGGAGCTTTGACAAACACACCGCGTTCTTAAATACTGGTTATTGTATATTTTGTGCATACGAGTATCTTGACTGTTCAGTATATAGAATATAATCCATATTTTAACTAATTGTTAACAAGTGGTAGAACGATAATCGTTGAATTGAGAATTGGTTGAATATTGAATGTCGGTTTAACCGGGAAGGTAAAACCGCCATACACATATCTATCGTGGAGTAGGTCTGTGAGGCAATCGTATTAGCTCTGGGGAGTAGGAAAGCATCCGATATTAACTTTTGATAGAAACCCTGTGCAATATGAGGTTGCTTACTGGTATTCAGAGGCAATAGTGACGACTTATCATAAAATGGACTGCTTGTTTACTTTAAGTTTATAAAGAATATTAGGTGCTATACTAAATTCGCTATAGGTTTAGCACGAAATTTTTTAACAGCAGTCAATGTACCAATTCGTCAAATTCGAATCCCAGTCAGGAAATTTAAATAAGTACTGCCTAGTGTGACCTGCATTTCTATACTGTGCATACTAGTATTTGTTCATTTCTGTATGAAATTTAAAACTTATGTACAAGGGCAGCTCTAATCACTTTCCGTCAGGATTGTATTGCAAGCTCGTTTGCTACATCAATTTTATAAAAAAGAAATGAAAAAATATTTATTTCATTCAAATAGGATAACAGATAACCGAATGACGAAACCAGTAATGATACCAATACATTGATCTTTGCTTTAACAGTATCAGTAGAGTTCCCAGTAATAGGCAATCGCAGAAGTTTCAACTGTACGTAATCTGGTCGCAAGTTATCGCGCGCCCACCGGCCATTCAGTTTTTGCGATAATTGCGTCTGGAACTTTTACGACTTATTGATGTTTGATTCCAGTCTTGGCTCAGAGAACGAGCCTTATCTATGAAATTGATGACCAGCGTGGCGGAGCGGTCCCTATACCGGTCGGCCGCGCAGTGAGTTCCGGGTTTGATTCCCGGTCAGATAGACATCTAAATGATGAATTTAGATTTGTGTTCTAGGTCTGGGTGTTTGTGTATTCGTCTTTGTGTGTCCATGGCACCCGCGACACAGAAGAAAACAAAGTTCGGGGCTAAGAGCGTAGAAAGCGTGTTTTTTTATTAAAATCCGCTGCAGTACAAAGGCCTGCCCCAATAGAAGAACAAAAGTCACATAACTATTTGCAATTTGATTTGTTACAACCCCATAATTCATGGTAAGGTGTCAATATTATACCTTTTTCTTACTTTTGTACTATGGGTTCTCTTCTTACTACATTGATTTCGTTTAAGTGTAAAATAAAGTAATATATTCCTTTACATCTAGCTCCTGCATATTAATTTGGTACTGAAGTAACTTAACACTACTTTTTAATGTTCTCTGCAAGAAGTCTTGATTTTATCTAAAAACAATCCTCACACTATTACTATATAGATATGATTTGTACATAAAAACACACAATTAATAATTGCTTAGTTTTAATGACACCTTAAGCTTGTCCAGGACTTATTATATTTTTCGTACCCACCATCTTGATTTTATTCTGAAAATATATTTCAACGTGGCCTCAAATAATGAAATTGATTAACCAAATTTAAATTTTAAACACACAAAGGAACCATTGCTAAATCCCAGCACGACAATAACGGAATATGTTCTAGCTAGGAAATGAAGAGTTATGCAACACGGAACCAGCGTAAATACGTTTCGCGCAAATGTGCAAATTTCGTAGGATGCTCTCTAACTTGGTGGTTCGTATTTAAAGTGCATTTATACTCGTACGTTGGACGAATGTGTGAATAACGCTTAGGAAATAATATCCGTGCATGCCATTTTTTATATCATGAAAGTAGCAAACGAGCATGCAGCATATCTGATGGTAAATGGTTACTGCCGCCCATGGACTTCTGTAATCTACCCTAGGTAAGATCAAAGTCTCACCTAAGGTTAGTCACAGATACGTTGCTACCCCTGAAGACTAAGATAGAATGCCTCGGAAAATTAAGGGAGACGTACCACACGCTTCATACCAGAATACAACAGCGCGTAATACTGCTTTTATTAGCAGAAATAGGTGTGGCGGTGGTGCTTCCGGAGTCAAACCACAAAAAGTACTACCATCTTCAATTGTTCTACCACCTAGTTTTAAGGAGTGATGTTGTTACATTTATTTTCATACCATATACTTATTATGGAACATAATTATTTCATTATAAACTCAATTTACCAAATAAAAACAGGTATATTGTTTAAGAAATTATTATATTAAAACACACAGAACAAGACAATAATTTTAATATGCATTGTCAATTTTATTCCTGTAAATCTTAAAGCACCATACTAAAGCATCACAAGTGACATAGTTTAATTAAATACATTACTCCTTATCTGTTGTCAAATAGGATTTATGAAAAAAATACGTATTAAATTTATTTTTAACTTAGTGAATATCTAGTCACTAAAACATAACTATATAACATGGCGCAATATTGCATACCAGCATCCATAAATTAACGTTTAAATTAATCCTTTAATACAATATAACCAACTTAAATGAAATATTTAAAATACGTAAAACAAACTACAGTACAATAGTAATAATAGAGCATGTTTAAGTAGAATAGCATATGAAGAGTTATGCAACGCGGAACCACCGTAAATATGTTTCGCGCGAACTTTGCAGCACGTTCGCTCGTATTTTAAAGTGTTATATGTTTTGTAAATGTGGTGAATAACGTTTAGGTTCAATATTTGGCTCGAAGTAATTTCCTTTTCGCTAAATATGTAAGCTTTATTTATAATTAATATAAAACTTACTTTAGAAGTAGCAAACAAGTGCATCCGAAGCAAAGTGGCATCTCAAACCCATGAACAAATCTGTAGGTAATTAATCCCTGTCCCTATAGTTCTGGGAACAGAATAGGGCTATGGTATTGGTATTGGTGAGGTTGCGGGCGGCAAGAGTGGGAGCTCGAGCCGCTCAGACAGCAACCCCAAGAAGGATGGCGGCATCTATGGCTGCATGTCGACACAGACACCGGAAGGTGTAGGGGGACAGTTACACGCCCCCTAAGAGATGAGAGGGGCGCCGCGCTAGGGGGCAGCGGTACGTTTCTTTGGAGATCCCGTAGTCCCCAAGCGCTGAGGAAGGTTACCGAGAGGATTTTAGTGGGTTAAAATCTAACATAACCCGGAGGTTTCGGTGTACCTTTTCAATGTTTGCCCTCTGTCACTAAGAAAAGGTCCTATGTGGCCAAATATAACCTACATAAAAGCAAACTATTTTGAAATGTACCTATATTTAAATGGACCTGGGCAATCCATTTTAAATGAGCTGTTTAGGTTATTTCTGAGGATAAAATGGTTGAAATAGGCAGAAATAATAAACTAGTGAAAGCTTACAAGAGCCAGTCAATCAATATAATGATATAATTGAAATTTGTTTTAATAGAAAATTAGTTTTGTGTCTTTTTCAAAAATTCTATTTTTTTTTTACTTATATCGTACCCTATAACAGTTGTCTTGTTTTATTTCTTAGATATGAATAAATGTTAACAACACAATCCATACGTACATACATATAATAAAAACTAAAGTTTAACGTGTCTGTACATTGCATATATCTTCTATACTACTAATATGAAAAGTAATAATAATTATAATAGTTTAATAATTGTAGGTGAAACCATAGTAGTCACGGAAGGTTAATACAGTTAACTCACTTACTATACTATTGTATCTTCCGTCAACCCATTATTGTGCCACTGCTGGGCAAGGATCTTCTTTCAGATTGAGAGAGTATCAGGTCATAGTCCACCGTACTGGCCAAGTGCGAATTGATAGACTTCACACACCTTTGAGAACTTTTGAAAGAACTTAAGTGTGTAGGTTTCCTCACGATGTTTTCCTTCACCGTAAAGCAGTGATAATACGCACATCCTTTTAGAAAAATCAGTGGTGCCTAGGATTCGAACCTCGGAACCTCGATTGAAAGGGGGAATTTCAACCATTCGGCTATCACTGCTCGGCTATACCATTGTATACGTACGATTAATGTAATAAAATAGTATCTTAAGCAACATATAATAAAGCGGGCATAGTCGTATGCAGTCACAAGTTTGATGGTTGACCGTGAACAAATGTAAATAACATTTAATTTTTTTTTATTAAAATCGGTTTATACCTTACAATAATATAGTTTATACCTTATAATAATTTATTTACGAAAAGCTTTATAAATAAACGACCTTTAATAGGATCACAGGTAATAGTTATGAAAAATAGAAAACATTTCAAACTAGACATGTTAGTTTAAGGCTATATAGGTTAGTCTAAGATCCAGCTACAAGACTTTCACATTCATTCATAATTTATTCAATATTTTATTTAAAAAATACAAATAACATTGCAATTTTAAATACCTGTATAAATATATATATTTTTTGTATATTTTAGATTTCCTTAACCGATAGGTCTTTTATTATGTTTCAGTGAAACCTTTTAAATATAATATTTAAAAAGCCCATGAACATTGAAATTAAGTACTCGGACCTCGTACTATATGGACTTGTTACCTAAATCTACTACTGTCAACAAAATAACATATCTCAGTCCTTTTATCCATCAGAGACAGTTCTTTGTAGTTTGACGAAGGAATTTCTATTTAAACCAGTATTTCGGACCACAAAATGGAACAATAAAAAAATATATTTTAAGGGTACACGTAGATGAAAACGAGCGTAATAACTACGGAATCGAATCTCAGACTTCTAGGAATGTAGTCTTGTGAAGTTATGCCCATATTATGCTCATTGTTATGCTCTTTAATGGTAAAAGAATATTATTGCCAAGCATATGCTTTGCACAATAAATATTAAACGTGGAAAAATTCACCTCTACCCCTATTTTTGTCTAATAACGCAGTTTAAAGCGCTGATGGGTTCTGGTTTCGAGGGTAAGAGAGATATTATTATGCAAGGACTCAACTTAGAACTCAGAAGTATGAACGGTTTAGTGGTACTCAGATAAGACTCTCATGTGGGGGTCAGATTTCCGTGGGCAGCAGATGTTACTTACCATCAGGTAGCTGTATTCTCGTTTGCTACTTCTATGTTAAACAAAATCATTCCAATTGATGTTTGGTCATCGTAGTGGACTACTGCTTGAACCTCTCATTAGATTAGAAAGACCTTATTTGCCTTACCATTATCATACCTTATTACCTTACGAAAAAAAAACTTAACGTTGATAATGAGGGTTCAACTGTATTAATTGGTGAAAGATATAGAAATTTCATATGAATTAACTTTCCTGCCTCTAAAAATATTTGAGTTCCCAGAGTATTATTATCTCCATGTTATAATACTAAAGTTTGAACCTTTATGGCAGTCTCATAAACAGTTCAAAACAGAGTTAACAACTGTCCAATGAAGTAGCTACCAGAAAATCTAATATCTCTGCAAAGTTCAGCATATTCGCTTGGCTCCAAGTTGAATTTTTGATCCCTTTATGAACTTAACTTGCAAATTGGAAATTTCGCGCAAGAACCTTGGTAGCACGTCCAACTATGATTGAAGACTTCGTGATCATCCAATGTAAGCCTATACTTCTGGTTTTAATACATATAACAATAAAATGTAATTTGTACACGAGATGATTGATACAGATCTGTAAGGCAGTGTTCGATTTATCGTTAGTTCGAGTGGTCATCTAAATAATGAATTTAGATTTTGTTTTTGAGTCTAATTGTTACTGTGCGTATTTGTATATATCTAAGGCATCCGCAGCACAGAAAATTGTTAGAACGCCGGAAGTGTGTCCTCATGGAGAAACCGCAAGAAGAGAAGTTCTAAAACTGATTTAAAGTTATAAGATCTTACTAACTACGACAATTGTCGTGTTCTCAATCTCAAACTAAATTCCACTAGATCCATTGCTCAATTAAACGGAAAATCGGTAGAATATACTGCATTGAACAATCGATCTTTCTATTAAAGACCACCGAAGAAGGAAACTTTCTACTGTTCTGTTTGCTAAGATACTAGGAAACGATGAAGACAAAAACACAAATTTGCATAGAAAACAAAATGTTTATTAGATAGTATTTGAAAATATATGACCATAAAACGTGTATATAATATAAATGCCGAACAATTTCATTGATGAATTAAATTATAATAAGAAATAATAAACATATTACTAGCAACCTTAAAGTAAAACAGCTATGAAAGAATATCTAGAAATAACATATGTAAACTTTCTAT
>DWLI01004458.1:0-10834 GCA_018249915.1 Cecropterus dorantes dorantes
GATACATTTTATCACAAGGTTTCTATGAAAATTAAATTGTATTTAATTGTACCCCCCGGAAGGCCCTTTTTGTCCCTTCTTACGACAGGCAGGGGATACCGTAGCCCTATTCTTAACCCGGAACACAGGGACGGCGAAATGCAGTACCTACCTACCTAACGACATAGGAAGATAAGGAAATGACCGACGGTGTTTCCTTGTAAAAAAACACTTAATCAGAAGGTTACCTAATAGGCAAGTACATTCTTTTTTATATAGAAATTCTTGTGACCGGAAGAGGCCGAGATTCGCGCGAAATGTGGAAATAATATAAAAAAGATCACTGGTAATACTATTATGCAACAACGTTATGATTATAATTTTATTTTATTGACATTACGTTGAACAAACAATAATACAGCATATTATGGTTTACTTACTAATAAACTTATTAATGATACTGATACCGATAACTAGTCTTGCGTCGGTTTTATTACGAGGCGTACGTTGAACGAACACCATTCAACATCTGTCATTCGGCAGTTGAGTACGGTCGGAATTGTAACCTCTGAGTCATGGCGCCAAAATGCAAGACAGAAAAAGTGGGTATCGTTGGAAGGTAAGAAATAAAATTAATTTATATAAATTTAATATTTTTCTTTTTATAGTTTAAAAATGAGTGGTCATTAATAATTTATTGCATAGGATTTTATTTACATTACGAAGGAATTAAGTGAACAGGATAAAATCACACATGAAGTTACTAAAAAGCGAAATTTCTTTGATGGTTGTAGCGAACAATAATGTAAATGGGTTTCGGAGTGACCTCCACCTACATACATTGCTCGTCACTTATTGAATACCGTCGCGTCGTACATTCGTAGTTATGGTAATTTTGCAAACAGCGGCATACGTATTATATTTGTTTTTATAGAATGATAAATAATTATAAGCTTATTATATGAAGTAAAGATATACAAACGAATAAAATTGAAGTGTCTGTTTGTAATCAATAAAAAAAATATGTATCGACTATCATAAATTCATAACAAATTTTTTTCAAGTTTGCCTGCTCGAAAATAAATGTCATTCATAATTTTATACCACACTATAAAATCAGCGATAAATCATAGTTAATGTTGTAAAAATATAAAATTAAATAATAATTTAAGAGTTCTTACCTATTTTATTTGAATATAGTAAGGAGTAGACACTAATCTAATTTCCCTAATGTGACATATGCCATTATTTTATTGGCTGCCTATGTGACGTACACTTATATAAACGCATTGCATCTAGTATGTCATTTTATTTTATGAAATATTTGCAGTTCCTGTCAAAAACATATACTCGTATGATAGAACTCTAAGTAGAATAAAGGTGGGGTTCATAGTCTACCAATCAATGTAGTTACCATTGGTACGACTTTTGCAACTCTTACAACATACAGTGTTTACCTTGTGAGTAGATTGGTTCAACAATTTATAAACGGCTACGTTGCAAATATTACAATTCGCAATATACAATAACTTTCATAATTTACTGACAGGTGTTTTAATCAAGTATACAAGTAAATATAGTTAAGTAACGTTCACTGTAAGTCTGTAGGTAAATTCCTGCATTAAAATTACAAGACGTTCGTAGTGTTGGAAGTCACATAAAAATTATAGAAAATACGTTTTCACACACAAAATTCAGTGTGCACTATGGGCAAAATTTCTTTCGTTCGCGACAAAAATATTATGCAAAATTACTGAAGTGAAACCTTAATTTCACACAAAACTATTGAAAGAAAATCATATGACCATTATTTTTAAAACTATTTCAGATGATTAAAGATAATGTTTTGTTCATAGAACAAAAAAAAAAACAATGTTAACTTAAGGACAAAATAATACTTTTAGACATATATTATCGTGGTATTTGTCGATACACAGAACGAACTAAAGAATCAGTAGTCATACAGATTCCTTAATAAAGGCCTCTGTTTATTCATAGATAAATATAAAAAAAACCTTTGATTAAACGTAATTATTATGTACACAAAATTAAAATACATGTTGTATACCTACATCTCATCGATAACACGAGAGTCAGAAAGGTTAATTTGATAACTAGATATGAAAACATATGTTGTAAGCAATAGACGTTCTTATCAAGACTAAAGAAATACAACTCAAAACAATGAATACTAGCCACAGTAAAGTAGATCTAGAAGTTTGTAAATCTTTCCATTGTAGGTATAGGTATAACAATTATTAATAATATTAAAAATAGAACAATTATTAACGCTTTTTAATATTAAATCGCTTTTATTGCGTCATACAATATACATAGATTACTTTCTTTGCCATTAATGTGTGTGTGCTAGTAATGAAAAATTTACATATGATAATTCATACGTGTTCAAATAACTTATTGAAATGATTATTATATAGCAATAATAAAAACAATCGAGGATAGGATTATTTACAGGATTACAGTAATACTTGAGTTTATTATAGGAAGAATCTACTTAGAAAAGCAGCAACTATGTTTTATTTATATAAATAGATATCAGTAGGCACGCATATGTTGGAACGTCTTACCCTCTGGCTCTCTCACATGCTACGGCCAAGTCAACATAGGGGCGATGAGAAAGGATTTTCGGGCCTCAAAGTGCCTCCCCTGCCTCTATTACCCAAATCATTATCAAGGAGGTATAATTCCCTTCAGATCCTTAAATTTAATCTTTAATCCTTTAAAATACATAACAAAAACATTGTAACATAATGGAAAGATGTAAAAGGTACTTAACAAACCACTGTTTAGTGCGAGGATACGTGTAGAAGTGCGAATCCCTTAATAGTAGGCTCGTCGCCTCAAAAATGACTAGGTAACTACCGAGTAAATTAATTACGTAACAAAGTATGCACGCAGTCCATGTAAGTATTTAACAGAATAATTAAACGTTTTAACTCTATATTTTTTCTTTTCTAAAATTCCAGTGGTCTTATAGGCCGTTCATGGGCAATGCTGTTTGCGTCCGTCGGCTACCAAGTGACGATATTCGACATAATTCCGAAGCAAGTATCTGATGCACTGGCAGACATCAAAGTTCAGCTCAAAACTTTGGAGAAAGACGGTCTCCTGCGTGGCACTCTCAACGCTGATGAACAGTTTCAATGTATTAAAGGTAATTTTGGACAAATAGATCACTTACATGAAATAATATAGGTCTTGAAACCTATTTGAAGTTTTTACCTTACTACAGGTGAGGGTTAAGTGACACCGTACCGATTATATGGGGGTGTCATACGCGAATCCAATAAGCTTTGATATGGCACGCGGTGATAGAGAATCTCTAGCTCAAACCCAAACAGAAACGGGCTCAGTCGAGGGCATAGCCGTCAGGACTGCGAACAAGTTTTACTAGAGTATACGTTGTCCCGACAGAGGAACACTATGAAGTTTTAGTCTCCTTTATTTTCACGTTTATTGCTTCTATTCCCCGGGGCTGAGCGGAAACCATGCAAGGTTGCCCCGTGTAAAAAAAGAGGTTTAAAATGGTAAAAATAATTTAGTTGATTTATCATTACAATTCATACAAATTCTTAAAAGTCTACTGCTGGACATTGACATTAGACACCCATAGAAATAGGGTTATACCGTGCGTCGTCGCGCGTGTTGATGCGTGTTAGTAAATTAGATGTATTCAGGGAAAACCTGCTGGACAAAATCGATAAGGAAAATTCCTAAGTTGCTTCGTACAATTTACGACACGATTGAAATAAACGGAAGTCCTTCATGTTCCTGTGAAAATGAACTATTATGATACCATGATATTATGTTACAAATGTAACAATAATCGTTTTACAATATATTAGTAATGAGCCGAAGAATGGTAATGCAATTTTCAATTACTAAATTATTAACTTATAAGGTATAATTAAACATGCAAGTAGGTTTTCGTGTTTTATAAGTATGTAGGTACATTATTTACATGCGAATTACTTATCTTTTTTATGTTAAACAGTAGCTGAAAATACTTACGTTTTGTATAAATACATGTTGGAGATAATATTGTAAAATGTTTTCGTGAACCGAATACATAATAATGTGTATCGATAAATACATATATCGTCTTCTCAATACATACCAAAGATATTATATACTAAGGAATTCTAACTTAGTTCTCATGGGTGGCCACCTGTGACTGATCGTAGAACTTTAATCTCATCTAGGATGAATTACAATTATCTATGATGACATTTTTATGCAACCCCAATGACGACGACCACTATTGACGACGTCGGCTACTTGTCATGAAGTGAACTGCATATAAAAATTATGCATTATAAAAAAAAATATATTAATATCGTAATCAAGTTTTGTACTTATTACGTTTGCCTAATACACTATTGAACCTATTTTACGTCTAACGGTCTAGTGCTAATAATACAGATTCTTATCACTAAACATTTGCATTGATAACAATCACGAGTAATCCTTGAATGTAACAAGTGTTTCAGTACAATACAGTTAACCTATTTCATAAGTAATAGAGTAGGTGTCTGATTTTACATTCAAAATATTATAGTACAGAGTATATATCGCATAATAGCATACAATATAAAATATTAGAAGCCTTTGCGTGATCCTAAAAAAATATATAATTCATTTACATAGCAATAAAAATGGTATAATTAATAATGCTATTACAACTAGTGCTATTACAACTTATTTTTCGTAAAAGTATTAAGATTTATGTAAATCCAATTAATTACCTACATTATTTTGCTAGACCACAATGCCTTAGTACGAGTTAATTACGCTTCCTAAAAACATCTTTGTTTTCCTTTTCGGCTATCGATGAAAAGTAGACTGAAAGACCAAAAAAGAAAACGTAAACAGGTTTTTAGTACAAATAAAATATTCTTACCAATTTACGACTCCATCAGTATTATACGATAATATAGTACTCTATAGGTACTATCTTCAAAGTAGATTTATCAGCCTGTAAGATACAAATGTTTTCTGAGAGCCCTGTCATACCATAACAACTAGTTTAACGATATGTAGCGCGTACAATAGATACATTCGTGACGCAATTTGTCTTGTCTTCATCTGCAATCTCATCGATAACAATGATTCTTAATTTACCGCTTTGTTGATCCAAATCAAATAGGTCAAGTCGATATCTATAATACAAACATGCCCAAACATAATTCTTCAAATACATGTTTATGTTGTACTGATTAGATTTTTATATATGCAAAATGATTTTTTCACGTGTGCGTAGATGGCGACATACAAAAGTAGGTAAAGGTAAACCTTCTCGTATAATGATTGGTACAAAATGCTGAAAGGAAACGTTACAAGGGAAATTTTTATATACACTCAAATCTCCTTTAAAACATACCCTGTGTTATCTTGCGAAATCAGATAGTGATACTAACGAGGAACAAATTTCGTGAAGTATATATGATGTACAATAATAAGAAAATACAATGAGTTGGAACATTTTTTATTACTTCATAATGCACGCTTGATATAATCACTGCATACATTTAGAAATTATTACGCCTAAATTAACGTGTCTATGATTTTTTGTAATATTTCTTTTTGTAATTTCAGGTTCTTCGGATTTGGCTTCAGCCGTCAAAGGAGCTATTTTTGTACAGGAATGTGTCCCTGAAAACCTAGAACTGAAGAAAAAAGTTTTCCAAGATTTGGACAAAGTTGTAGACGATGTAACAATCTTGTCAAGTTCGACAAGCACTACTTTGCCGTCATTGTTCTCAGATGGATTGAAACATAAATCTCAGGTACTTAATACAAGAGTACAAGATTATATTACACTATCTTACCATACGTTTATCATACGTACGAATATTATTAAGATCTTGTGTTGTGCGGTGCGGTGTATTGAAAATTGTAAACCTGATCGAAAACTATTCAACTACATTAGACACTTGGACACAGCGTCTTTACACAACTGATGCGAAACGAATTTTATAGTGCCACTATAAATTTTGCAATTAGAGACGCTAGTATGCATGTCATGCAGAGATGTATATACTAAATGTATACATCTTGTATACTAATATACCGAGTATACTTTATAAACATACCTTTAAAATATGTGTAATCATATCCCTAATAACCATATAGGTTTACATTAACAAGTATACACAAAATTATATTTAGGTTCGAGTAGTTTGCCCAGTGGTGATACCATATCATAAAATTTCTAATTAACACTAAAGTTTGTCAATGGCTACCACAAAGACATATAACCGAACATAGAATGTCCTCCTTTTTCGGAGTTAGCCAAAGGAAACCATTAGACAAACTAATTATACGATTAAATTCTCGAAATTAATTAAATTAAAATTAAACATTAATTAAAAGGATGGAAAAAATGAACTAATTCGATTCCCGGTTAGGGATTTATTTTTATAACTAATCGTGCACTTATAGCTCTTTTCAAAAACGGCTCCGCGTAATGGTCGAAGGAGTTTCGAACATTAGCATAAATTTGCAAAGCCACACCCATGCGTTCTTAAAAATAAACCCTATATTTTCCACTAATTATTTAACATTAATTAAATTTTCCGTTCATTATTTACAGGTCATAGTATCCCACCCAGTTAATCCACCATACTATGTGCCATTAGTAGAAGTAGTACCTGCCCCGTGGACTAAGCCCGAAGTCGCGAAAAAAACTAGAGAAATCATGATAGAGATCGGTCAAGAACCCGTGTCGTTGTCGCGAGAAATCGATGGTTTTGTGTTGAATCGCATTCAGTAAGTATTCTGTACAAATAAATGATGATTGAATCTGTATATTAAAGTACCTACAGCGCAGATCATCCACGTTACCAAAGATCGGCGTGCCGGGTGGCAGCTGCCTTCTCGAATTAGTTCAAAAACGGTGTTTTGGCTGCCTCCCATAGAAATTCAGAAATAACTGCACCATATTTCAACTGAACGGCTGCCGAAATCCGTGTACCAGATGATAGACCTTGTTTTATATTTACCTATATGGATAGCGGTTGTACACTTAAAGTAAAGTATAATTTTTGATATCTCTTATTTTAGATATGCCATTCTAAACGAAGTTTGGCGTTTGGTGGCAGACGGAGTGGTCAACGTGGAGGACATTGACAAAGTCATATCAGAAGGTCTCGGCATGCGATATGCATTCTTAGGATCTTTGGAAACTGCACATTTGAATGCTGAAGGAATGAAAAGCTATATCGAACGGTATGCTTTATTATTTATCTTTTAAAATATGTCATAAATTAAAACTTTAGTGTTGAGGTGAGATATGAATATTTATGAAAGTATACCTACTTATATTATAGTTCTCTATTGACTCAAAGTTTAATATTACTCACCATTTAAATTTAAGAAAAACACAATTAAAGAGTATTTTAAATACGCCAAATCTTAGCAAAACAAATAATAGATTTTACACTCGGATCATCTTCACATACATACTACTACTTGATATATTTAAATATGTTCTTATAATTACAGATATGGAGAAACAATCCACAGTGTGAGCAAAACAATGGGTGAAATACCCCGTATGACACAAAGTGTTAGTGCGGACACCATCTGCAACCAACTTAACAACATGGTCCCACTGGACCGCTTGCAGGAACGGCGTGCGTGGCGGGATGCCTGTCTTACCCGCCTGTCACTTCTTAAGAAAGAAATGAATAAGAAATACAAAAAGTAAACCGAAAATGTAATAATAAGAGTAAATAAAGAATTGTAACCATATCACAATGTATATTTAAATCAATAAAATCTATTTTATTTAAATATTCTGGAGTGTGTTTTGCTAAATAAATGACAAACATTTATATAAAGAATATGCCTGCAAAAAAATCATAATAAGCATAAAAAGCATATTTAATCGCTATTTACTGTGAAAATAGTTATGTAAAACACACCTACCTTTTAAGTCCACTTCTTAACACAAACTTCTCCTAATGGGAATTTTTGAAATTGGTCACAGCGCCTACCATGCGCGTTGCTGACTGTAACAATAAAACGCTCTTGTCTTCCTCGTAAATTCTGTCTATTCGTTGCCTCCGACATCATCCAGGGGAATAGGGGTTGACACTATAAATATCATAACATAATAGTAAACAAAAATAAAAATGGGTTTCACACTGAACAATTTTGTACGTTTTTGACATGATCTGAATCTTGAAATCGTAGTTGTAATATATATTGAAATTGTTTAATTTATTAAAATTATATTTTAAAAGCATTTTAAATTTTGGCGCCGGGTTTAGATTAATAAACAATGAAATTTGGCGCCATTTTTCGTTGACGTTTTGTCACCCTTGGTGTTGCCTGAAGAATATCTTTCGTATTAACTATCAGAGAGAATATTTTTTATACTGATGCTTAATTTATTTAAAAAAAATACACGCAGACATCAAAAGAATAGCGTAGTATTTCAAAAAAACAAAGAACTAAAACTAAAAGAATGTTGTTTTTATGTTAATTTTACCTATGTGTTATGTAAATTAAGAATTATTTTGCTGCAAATCGTAGCGAAATTTGACAAAATTTGCTCAATGCAGTCAGTATGATACCATGAGAGTAACAAAAATAATTGTTTCTTAGTGGCATAAATATGTATAAAAACTGAAATTGTCTTTGCTTCTGTTTGGAGAGTCAGGTTATGAACATTAAACCTATTCAGCCTAATACCGTTTCAAGACAGCTCTGTGCTTTTTATTTTTAATCTGTAATTGTGCTCATCTGCTGTCTGTGGTTTCATTGCGATGTTTCGGTTTTCACGGGTTCATAATTTATTTACCTTCATTCATCGCAAATAAAAAGTTAATTTTTATAGAAATCTTTTGTCCACTATGTACGGACGATAAATATTTTGAGAAATGTGTAGATTACTTTTATAATTGTCTATTTATCGAAGGGCAAACGCCTTGTAAGAAGCATAGATTTATGGACAGTTTTCCAAATGTGTTGTTTTGATAGATAATGGATCCAAGAATGTGTAGGAAAATCAGTAGTAGTGAAAGTCTTCCAGATGAAAATGTGGAGTTTGAAGTATCAAACATCATTGCACCGCAAGAGAGCGATGATAATTTTCAATTGGAGGGCAGCCCGGAGCCGCACTCGGTGACCTGGCTGGACGACGACCAGATTGATGAATTAGATCTTAATTTAGACCAGACTAACCTATTTTTTCATAGAGTCGATAGTGCAGAAATAATTTATAGGAATAAAAAGAAAAAATGCAAAATGGTAGGAAAATATGTGATGGGCGACGTCCTCGGAGAGGGTTCCTATGGGAAGGTGAAAGAAATGTTGGACTCTGAATCCTTGTGTAGGCGAGCTGTCAAAATTTTGAAAAAGAGGAAATTAAGAAGAATACCAAATGGCGAACAAAATGTGCAGAGAGAGATCCAACTGCTGCGAATACTTAGGCATAAAAATGTGATAGAACTAGTCGATGTTATGTATAATGACGAGAAACAAAAAATGTATCTAGTTATGGAATTTTGTGTTGGTGTACTTCAGGTAATGTTGAAGGTTTTTCAATTTTTCGTGAAATATATTTTTTTATCACAAAACTTAAAACTCATACCTTACATATGCATAGCTTAAAAAGCAAAACTATGCTTTGTAGACTCATATGGTATGTATTGGATATATCAGCTGCAGTAGCTGCTTAAAATGTCATCAGATAAACTGTATGTCTCTTGTTATTTATGTTAGATATTTTTACTTTGCTAACTTATCAGTAGAACTTTTTTTTTACTAGGATTGAATATATATTATTATTTAATATTAACCATTTAAAAAAAAAAAACATATGTAGCAAATGAGCATGCAGTCTACCTGATGGTATGTGGTCACTGCTGTCCATTGACCTTGTATGTAAGATCACACAGAAAAGGCGTTCTATCTTAAGTCAATCACAAACACATTCCAACTCTCGAGGACTAAAATGGTGGCCTCATAAGAAAGTTTGCCTGCCAATACCCTTTTCACCGAGTGCAAGAACTACTTCACGCTAAAAATAGGTGTGGTTTGACCATACTTGTTCTACCACCTTGTAAGATGCAGTTTTTTAAGTAGCAAATGAGCATGCAGTCAACCTGATGGTAACCTTATAGAACAGGGGTTCTATCTGATGCTCTGTTACTGCTGAGGACTAAGATCGCCTCATATATCAGTGAGTTGGCAACCACAACCTTGAACAGAAATGCATAAGCTACTTCACGCTTGAAATAGTTGTGGAGGTAGGAGGTAACCCTCCAGTAAAGTATACTGATTCAATCACCTGGTAAATGATGTCTCCTTTAAAATAAGCATGTATGCTCAGTATCCAGAAAAAAAAACAGTCTTACTTCTCTTAATTTTATCCAATATAACATAATGTATATGGACAAATTCTTACAGGATATGTTAGAATCTAGCCCCGGTAAGAAGTTCCCTCTGCGTCAAGCACATAACTACTTCACTCAGCTGCTGGACGGCTTAGAATACTTACACGGACAAGGTGTTATACATAAGGACATCAAGCCCGGAAACTTACTTTTAACGTTAGATCAAACACTTAAAATAACTGATTTTGGAGTTGCCGAAGTGAGTATATCTCTTTCTTTATTATAAATATGTCCAGAATCCAAAAAATTAAACTAGTTAGGTAGATAGCGTTTGATTTATGATCCATTCTTTTGGAAAGCAATAGATCCAAAATATACAGTCAAATTGACAACCACCTCCTTTTCTGTAGTTGATTGAAAAATAATTGTTGATCTATTGTTATATTTTAGTCAACACCAATCACAAAATAATGTTGAAAATTGGCTTTCAT
>DWLI01004459.1:0-10833 GCA_018249915.1 Cecropterus dorantes dorantes
TATAAATAAAAAAGACGTTTTTACCAGTTTTGTATATTAGTCATCGAGGTATTCATGAATAAATTATCGTATTGATTCCGTATTTTCGACGCGGAATCCTAACCAAAGTATCGCTTAAGTTGCACACTTAAAACTGGAAATATTATAAAAGGCGTGTTGACGTAAATATTCCTGTCATTAATGTAAAAGCTCTTCAATATATTGTTATTTACCTGTTTTTGTTATAAATTCTGAATCGAACAGTGAAATTAATTTGATATAGTACAAGAAGTTGGCAGCTCGGTCAGTGCGGCCCGGAACCCGCTCAAATGCCAAGGTTGTCAACTCTGACGACACAACTTTCGATCGAGCTACGACTGCGCCACATTTTTGCGCCCCACTTCTCAGCACTGAGTGGCCTATGGCAGAAATAGCTACGCTCTTAGTATTAATGCTTCAAACTGTGATACATCGTAAATATCACATTATAAACACTACTTCATAAATTAAGCTCACAGACAGTTTAATATGACTAATACATATTATTACGTTACGCCTTATGACAATGTAGGTACGTTATCGGCTCTTGTTGGAAGCCTCCTCATCTTTTGAGCTTTCCTTTTTAAAGTGAAAATAATAAAGTCATTAAACAAAAATTACTTAAAGGTTACCTACGTGTATTGAAAATTAATCATTCTCATATAAAGTTAAGGTACGGTTAACATGAAGGTAAATAAAGCCTATATTTACCTTAAGCTGTTCATTAAAACATGCAGCGCAAAAGCTAAACATGTTTTAAATCAACTGCAAATACGAAGGCCGGGACAAATAACAAATCGATTGGCGTACAACATATCGCATCATTATGATGCCATTTTGTTGTTAAATGTTATGCGAGCTTTAGAGCTTATGAACGATTATTTGATTTTTAAGCTACTATTGTATTTAGCCTGATGACTTAGCGTCTTTACTAGGTACCTATTTTTAAAGTGCGAAAGTTAAATATCAATATACTTATTCGCATTTATAAAAACCCATAGCAATGTCATACTATACTAAACTTTAGTAGAAAGCCTTTTTCACATTCCACAAAGGCATACCAGTATGTGATCCAGGCTCATTTACATGTGACTGCTTTCGGAAAGGTAGGAAATAAGACTACTTAGTATGTACTAATAGAGTATTTCAGTAATACTTCAGGATATAATATAGTTAACGTGATTCATGAATTTCGTTAATCAAACATTTTGTTAATCTTTGTGAACCAATATACAAGATATTTTTTGTGAATTAACGATGAGAACGTAAGAGAACCTTACTGCTAAAGAGCTAAATAAATGATTTCTTCAGTTGTTTAAATTTAGTATAATTCTTAACAGAGCTACTTCTCGTAACATACAAACAGTTGGTGTTTAACTACCGGCCACGGGGTCGAGCGTGAGGCGAATATTAGATTACAACGGGTCTGCTCAGTGGGCTACCATTCTCACATTAACTATTCCGATATTTTAAAAACAGAATCATATTTAATTTGCAAGAAAAAATGTGCTCGCTACGTGTACCGACGGATACGTATAATGTAGACAGGTACCTACTGTATGTAAATATGTAAAAGTAAAGAGTGCATACGTTCCTACGGAGCATATTATGACGTGGTCATTGACCGCTGGACTTCGGGCACGAATCTGGAGATGGTGGTTCGCATACTAAAACCACGATCACTACATTGAGAAGTTATAGGTGACGTCGTTTGAAAAAAATACTTATTACAAATATTGTTTACAGTTACTCACTAAACGAAATCGAAAATCGAAAAATCGAAAAAAATGCTGTTTTACTAAACGCTAGATTCGTTTATTTTTATTTAATTAGAATTTGTATAGGTAAGTATATTTTTACACAGTATTTCAAGTGTGTGTAAAATCATATATTCAGACGAAGACAAAAAGATTAATGATCAATTTTAAAAATTAATCATAAATCTGCTTGCCCAGGTATTAATTGAACTTAAAATTTTAGAACCTATTAAAATTGTCACATGATTTTAAAAAAAATACGATACGATCTTTAGAACTTGCGATATTACGTACACAAATGTCATTAATAGATTGTTGAATAGCTCTGTAACCACTCTCTTTGAGCTGTTACTTTAAAAGTATGCCCATGGGCTACCGCAGATGCTTTCGTAAGTTTTCGTGATCGCTGGTGACATTGAGAGGGCTATTGTTTGCGGTTCTATGATTCTGATCAACCGATCTTACACCCTATATACATGTGCATAAATATCATATTACATGCAATCTTTAAATTAAACGACTGTGAGCAACGATGAGGTGTCAGTTCAAACTCTAAAAATAATTTACATAGGTCTGGATCGTGATTGTTGGAAGGCCACAGACAGTTTTTAAAGGTGTTTATTCGCTTATTTTATTAGACAAGATTTATTGTCAATCTCTTTTTATGAATACCCAATAGAATAATATAACTAGTAATTTTGTTAGACAGAGACATACAATACTAATCGAAAGATGTACACTTATTACTAACTTTGTGATATATCATTATTTATACTTATATGGTGGATATATATACTCTTGTTTTTTTTTACCAACTTTCTATTACCACGCTTTAGGTAAGTTATGGTGGATTTTTTAATAAACATTATGCTACTGTCGTGATCAAATCTGCCTCGATTTGATATTTGAAACATACCTCTAATTCAAATGACAATACCAATTTTTATAACGAAAATTAGAAAATATATTATTTTTTTAGTTAGCAATTAGTCCGTTATAATGACGTGGTATACATAACAAATGCTATTAAATATATTTTTCTCGTATAATTATTACATTTCAAGTTTGTCACACGAAGTAAAAATCAGGTTACATGTTCACGACATTTTCAAATAAGCGTAAAGAATTAACATGAATAATGAATCATCTTATGACATAAAACAACAAGCTGCTAAACAATTGGATAAGTTTAATATATTTCAAAAGAAAATATTAACTTTCATTTTGGTGCAAGTACCATAGCATCGGTATGCGAGTGTGGTGCTAATTAGTACCGGCGATGTAATTTCTCGAAGCCACTGCGGCAGAACGAAGAACGGCGCACAGTGTTCCGGATACGTCTTCTATAGACAAAATATGGATATTTTATATCACCAATTACGGCCTTTTTTGTAGGTATTATATTAGATACTCTCTCTGATTTATTAAAGTTAATGAGAGTATCATCAAGACATTTAAGTTAATTTATCAATCACAGGTCACCGTCAACCCATTATTGTCCCACTAACGGGCACAGGTTTTCTCTCAAATTGAGATAGTTTGAGGCCGTAGTTCACCGCTCTGGTCAAGTGCGAATTGGTAGACTTCACACACCTTTGAGAACTTTTTAAAGAACTCTCAGGTGTGTAGGTTTCCTCACGATGTTACTCGGTTAATCATAAAGAATATTTTTTTATTTAGTTTAGAAAGAGTACTATTGCGTTTTTTATACCTACCTGTCGCACTTGCTTCAAACTAAGAGGATCTGAAAAGATAATCATAGCCATCTACAGACAGTTCCAATATTTTGTTTGTAAATAAGGCATTGTAGAGTAAAGAACACATTTTGATATGTGTTATTGAATAAGTCATTTAATGGTAATAAACAAATGAATTCAATTATTATCGTGTGCGTACTATTTATATTTTATACCTTTTTGTAATGCCAATGAACACGTACCTACCCACCATTTGGCGAAAACACAAAATTAATATTCACATTTTGTCCCATGATGAACAATAGCGGATCATTTGGTGGTGCGGACGCGTGCCTTCAGCAGTCACTATTGCGATCACACCGTTTGCTGTCCCCGATCGAACAAAACAATGAGTTATTGAACAATATTCGGACGGGGAACACATACATGTCCTCTGCTCCTTGCACAATCAAATAACAAATTATAGAAAAATGTTTTTGAAGTGCCCAAATGTGTAGTGCAGTGATGTCTGGATAAAATCGGCAAAATGAGTGATAACGGCCGAAGGAACCACTATGAAAAGCAGGACCACGATGAACCTATATACGTCGCCAACAACAATTCAATTTACAGCAATGGAACCATTCACTACTGTAGCATTTACAGGTATCTAAAAGTTCAGTACTGAAGAATATATTTATCCTGATCTCAAAATATGTTAAAACCGCGAACCTATATATTTTTTGTTTCAAAGAAAACTTTTTTGTAGAAATTGCTAACATTAAGTATATTAACGTAATAAATAATTTTCCCTATTTTTTTACCCATTCGGGTAAAAAGGATTTTCCTTTTGTTAATCACTTACAGGCATAACAAGTTGTATATAGGTTCAAGTAATACTTACAAGGTCGAGTTATTTATAGACCTTACCGTAAAATTTGTTGATTTTTTTAAGAACTGCCCAAATTCCTTCCAATATAATTATTTTGAATAAAATCTTATAAAATAAAAAAAAAATATTTAAGTACAAAAATTTAATTATTATTTGGAGCCCATGTGATTTAGACATATCTCAATTATATTACCCAAGTATATGATTCTATACAGTAGATATGCCCGTACTCTTTTGCTAACATTACAACAACTTCCACAGACATGCAATGTTAGTTTACCTCATACCTATCATATCTTCGTTACATATTAACATGTTATAACGATTATTATTTGCGGGTAATTAGTTTTACAAGAAAGTGTTCTGCGCCCCACAGGTACCGATGTACCCGGCACTAGTCGCGTAACGTAACTTTCCAATGTCATATATGTGGTTGTGGACGCGACGGCATATTTAATTTATTACCGGACGCTATACATTGGCATCTAATGCTACATTAGAATTATTTGTATACCACTTTCCTACAGCTTAAGACTAGACTTAATCATTGTTATGAGTCATATTACGACGAGTTTGATTAACTTTTCTAAGATTTAGGATTCAATTATTCGGCGGAAATCAAGTACAAATGCACCAATACACAGTATGAAATTAAAACCCCAATTTCGATTATAATTATTACTTCTACTACTTGTTGTTTAATTTTAATGTAAAGTGTAAGAAATTGCTGAAGATAAATAAATTTGAAGATAATATTGTACACTACCAAGAATATCTACCAAACCATACTTTTATTCATGGGATGTCACTCTATTGTTTTCAATTTGTAAATAAACCCACCTGTTTTCTTCGTGAGACCGACCGATCGCTTATCACGTGTGATTATCTCAAAATTATATTGTCTAAGGAATATTACGGCGTTGGCCGGCTGCAATATTCGCAACGTTTAATTGGGTTACGCCGTCATACCGGCTCTATTACTTACGTAAACCCCACTGTCACAACTGGCGAGGCGAGTTACGGCTATGTCGAAACAATTATGCATTGTAACGATTTTCTATCCGTGTAAATTAACAACAAAACTGAACACGTGAAGGTTATCAGCACAATTTAAGGCCGGAAACCTGCAGGAAGGAAGTAGCAGTAGATTGATCGGCATCTGTGAGATTTCTTGACCGAATCGCATGTGAAAGTTGTTGTTCTTGCTTCTATTGATAGCGATCCGCGATTCGCACAGCTGAGATGAAAGAGTCGTATCAAAATATCTAGCGACATTTTTGTTGGGAAATTATCGATATAATTGTCAAGTGATTAGTTTCCTTAAGTGTGTTAATGGTATCATAATTTTTATTAGATATCATCAAAGTGATTTAAATTTTGATGTGGAACAAGAACATTAAGAAGCAGTTAGATTAGGCCTTATTGTTTTATCGAAACTATTTTTTTTGCATAACATTGAAGTTGTAAACGAGCTTACAGAATACCTGATGGTAAGTGGCCACTGCTGCCCTTAGATATCAACAAGCAACTTCATGCGGAACAGAGGTTTTATCTGAAGTCAATTACATATGCGATACTACTCTGGGGGACTAAGATGGTCGTCTCATATGAAAGTCAACCACCAACCACAGCCTTCCACCGAAACGCAGAAACTGCTTCACGCTAGAAATAGGTGTGGCTACCTCCCTGGTTGAACTATACTCGTTATACCTTCGATTTCTTATTGATAATTAACTTTAAACATTTTTTTTTTAATTCCAGTCAAAGAACAGTACAAGAAACGAAAGGATGGGACGTGTTCAGAGAGTTCCCACCGAAGCAGGACAGTGTGTCCATGGAGCAGCAGAAATGTCTGGAAATGACAGTTCGGATGCTCAAGATCCTGGCGTACGCGGTCACATTCATCGTGGTGCTAGGATCCGGTGTCATCGCCAAGGGCACTATGCTCTTCATGACCTCTCAAATCAAGAAGGACAGGCGATTAGCGTTTTGTAATCAAAATTTAGGTGAGTAGATATTTTTTATCTACGTTTTTATCTACTTTAGTAAAGTTTGTATTGTGAATCGAAAGAATGATAAAATAAATGATGATTGGAGCGTGTACGGCAAGAGAGAAATGAGAAAATCAAGCCTTGTATAAAAGTAAAAAAATGAGGTATTGTAAATTACAACTATTGTAAATTATTTGGGAGTAAGAGAAGACACTATGAATAATATGTGTAGTTTGATATTACCTACTCTTTATGTGAATACCTAAGAAAAACCAAATTGTAAGTTGTAAAGCTACTAAGTATATTGAACATACTCGTATTTCTTACCCTTTCGTATGTCCTGTACATCGAAATAATAATGTCTCTATGTCAGTTCCAAATAGAGTACATATAATATATTCGCTGCTTGACATAAACATACAAATTTATATTTTAGTATTTTTTTACTGAATAAATCTCATCTTTGCTCCATTATGAAGCTATCAAGAAATATATAAAAGTCTCTACAATTTTGTCTCTACAATCAAGAGATAAGATCTTTACTAATTACAATATTGTATTTCAATTTCAGGTAGAGATAAACAATTTATAGTAAGCTTACCAGACGAGGAGCGAGTGGCCTGGATGTGGGCGATATTAGCAGCGTTCGCTATTCCCGAGATAGGGACCCTTATAAGGTCCGTCAGAATCTGCTTCTTCAAATCTTCAAAACGACCGACTATTGTGCAATTAACTGTGGTAAGTTTTTTTTGTTGATGAACTTTATCTAAGTGAATGTAGAGATTTAAATGTTACTCTACATATCGCTGCTTGGATTGAATAATAACACAACCCAAAAAAACTAATTTTACGAAAGCCAGGTAAAAAGAACGTAATAATTTTTCTTTTTATCTTTATTAATAAATTGAGTTAAAATGTTATAAAAATATGCTTTAATCCATGGTGTACTTAGAGAATCAAGTTTTTAACCTTTTTTGGTAAAACTCTGTCTTTGATTTAAAATTGTTGAATTTTGAATTGTAGATATTATTATGCATGTAGTATTATGCCTGTAGCGATATGTATTTTATATGACTAGATGTGGCTTGCGGTTTCACTCGCATTAAAAAAAATGTAAAATAACATTGAATTGTAGGTAATGACAATAATAAAGATACCATAAAAATACTTTCTATCTTTTAAATTAAATTAAGACGAGAGATAGGGAACTTTCATATTAGCTAATTTTATGCATGCGTATAATTACTTAATATGAAAATTCAAGCATATTTTTTATTTTAGTGAAATAATTTACGAAGACTAAAATACGGATATTCAAAAAACGTATTCAAATACATATTTAATCTTTAACACTCGTAAACTTATACACACCTTAAATGAAAGTCAGCGTTTGATAATTTACATATACTTGTTTTGATTTCAGATATTCATAGCCGAATCTCTGCACACGATAGGTCTAGCGATGTTGTTTTTCAAGATTCTTCCTGAGTTGGATGTGGTCAAAGGAGCTATGATCACCAACTGCCTCTGCGTGGTACCTGCGATCCTTGGACTACTTTCTCGTAGTTCGAAAGATACCAAGCGTTTCATGAAGGTCATCGTCGACATGGCGGCCATCGTCGCCCAGGTCACTGGATTCATCGTGTGGCCGCTTCTTGAAAACAAACCTGTGCTCTGGTTGATTCCCGTCTCGTCGTTATGCATATCGCTCGGATGGTGGGAGAATTACGTGTCGCGGCAAAGTCCAATCGGTTGGTACAAGTTTGTAATCTAAATTTTATGATAATTTATGAATAATTAAGTGATGTCACGCGTTATACTGCGGATGTCCGTGTTATAGAATTAAGAGAAAATAAAACTAGTTACGAAATGTTGCGATGTCGTATTTAAGTTTAATTTATATAAATTAAAGTAAATTTATACACACCTAAGCAACAGACTAGTTAAATGAGACGACTGAAAACTACTCTGACGCTACTAACAGTTGTTAGTAAATGTTGTTTACATAGCTTTGTTTGGTTTTACTTTAAGAAATCCTAGGTCTTCTTAAAAATAAAAATCTTATCACAAAATCAATTGGAAACATACTTTTGTACATTTTTAAGACTAGATGCAACTAACTTGATTGATTTATTAATGTATGTATGCCTTTGATTTTCAGGGATTATCAAAAGCCTTGGAAGACTTAAGGACGAGTTAAATTTCACACGGTACTACACCTATCGCTTCATATCAATTTGGAAATGCGTACTATTTATGTTGTGCATTCTCTTCAGTATCTGGATGGACGGCGACGAACCTTCCATGTTTTTCCAACTTTTCAATCCCGGCTTTGGCCCTCACAACATTGTTGTAGAAGAGGTTAGTATTGTAGGAGTATTTATCAAAATATTTGTAGAATTCCATTGAAGCTGTTTTTATTTTATATTAAATATTGGCAACGGAATTACCTTATTTAAGTTGTCTTGGCAGTTTTTGGACATCCTGTTTCTAATGTGTTAATAATAATTAATATAATGTGTTAATAATTATAAAATATATAATTAATAATGTTTGAAAGGATTTGGATGTCGATTGACTTAAATATGAGGCGATCATTTAAGTCCTCAGAAGTAGCAATGCATCTGTATTTGAAATTAGGTACAGCTTCTGTAGTAATGTGAATTTTAAATAAATCTAAGGGCGGCAGTATCAAATGTACTGCATGATAATTGGCTACTTCAATAAAAAGTTCTTATACTAATTGCATACAGACTTCTAAACCAATATAACTCTTTTTCCAGATTCAAATACAACTAGGAGGCACAATGATACCCGATTTAGTAAACGCTACACTCACTGGCGATTCGGTAGAAGTAGCCGCGGTTCACAAGTCTGCCTTCTACGTGATGCTTATTCAAATATTTGCTGCATACTTCTGTTATATTTTCGGAAAGTTCGCCTGCAAAATTCTCATTCAAGGTTTCAGTTATGCTTTCCCTATAAACCTGGTGATTCCACTTGTGGTAAACTTTTTGATAGCTGCCTGTGGATTGAGAAATGGTGACAATTGTATTTTCCATGGAACGGTACCTGATTATCTATTTTTTGAAAGTCCTGCAGGTATGTATATTTTTTATTTTCTTACGAAAATATGGTTGACCAAAATGTAACATGTATTAAAAAAATATTTTCTCTTTCAGTGTTTTCGTTAAGTGACTTTATTTCTCGACAAATGGCTTGGGTATGGCTACTATGGTTACTATCCCAGACGTGGATCACAATACATATTTGGACCCCGAAAGCTGAGCGTTTGGCATCTACGGAAAAATTATTCGTGCTTCCTATGTATAACGGCTTACTTATAGACCAAAGTATGGCTCTCAACAGAAAACGGGACGACCAAAGAGATGTGAAAACTGAAGTAAGCATTTTAAAACTTTAGTTGTGGATAAAAACAGTTTAGTTTAACTGTAATTGGTTTCAATTAGAATCCCAGTTCTATGTGAAGTTGGTTACGTATGTCCATGTGCGGTAGTGACGACTCACCAGTACGGCTGCATGAGAACACTACCTGAGTTATAAATGCTATTAAATAGTATTATAATCGTAATAATATAAAATGTATGAAAATTAAAGTATTCGATACGATATGACGCAATTTATTGAATCATACAAGAGACTTTGTTGTATATTACAGGACCTTGCCGAGATCGAAAAAGAGAAAGGTGACGAATATTACGAAACTATATCTGTTCATACGGACAATACCGGATCTTCACCCAAAACTGTTAAGTCATCTGATTCGATTACCAGGATATATGCATGCGCTACTATGTGGCATGAAACTAAAGATGAGATGATGGAGTTCTTGAAATCTATCCTTCGGTTAGATGAAGATCAGTGTGCCCGAAGAGTAGCTCAAAAGTATTTACGGGTTGTTGATCCCGATTATTACGAATTTGAAAGTAAGTTTACACACATTCATACAGACATTAGGTAACTTTTGAATAAATGTAATAAATGCACATGTATTAACAATTAAAGATTTTTTTTAATATTTCAAATAATATAAGTACCTATACATTTGCGTGCTTAACGTTTAATAAGTATGAAGCTTTTATAAGACGAATATTTTTTGTATCTGCAGCTCACATATATCTTGACGACGCATTTGAAATATCGGATCACAGTGACGACGATTCCCAAGTGAACAGATTCGTAAAACTCCTCGTGGATACAATCGACGAAGCAGCTTCGAATGTACATCAAACGATAATTCGTATCCGGCCTCCAAAGAAGTACCCTGCGCCGTACGGAGGAAGATTGACTTGGGTGCTACCAGGCAAAACTAAGATGATTTGTCACTTAAAAGATAAGGCAAAAATTCGTCACAGGAAACGTTGGTCACAGGTGATAAATTAGATGAAATTTAATCTATCAAAGTGACTCCATGAAAGGTTTATTTATAGAAATATATAACGCTTTCTAAACTAATTGCCTACCCTGGGATTTTTCTG